>JAECUM010019464.1:0-53044 GCA_016617855.1 Megalonaias nervosa | reverse complement strand
AACTTTGCTCTCTCTCTCTCTCTCTCTCTCTCTCTCTCTCTCTCTCTCTCTCACACACACACACACACACACACACACACACACACACACACACATCACATCACATCACATCACATCACATATATTTTTTCCATGCACTGATATTGTCACATTTTATATAAGATCCTGTTCAAAAACATTTGTTCTCCCTCTGGAACATTGTAGCTTTTAATATTCACCTGTGCATTAAGCACAAAATATGGACACATTTCATTAGATTCCACTTTTTATTAAAAAAAGGTATATTTCTATATTCGTTATTTACATAGTTAACCATGATATTAGATGTAATTTATCATACTTAAAACAGATATTCTTCAATTGATAATCATTTTGTGCACCACCTAATACTTCAGGTGCATTCTTTAATGTAATTGTAAATCTTAAAACCCAGTGGATATCAAACGGGCAATGATTTGTCAATAACTGGAAGTCAATTGTAGTCTCAAACATCCACTACAATTTGAAATGCTTCCAGTGTTCTGAGAATTAACCGCTCTGATTTAAACATTGTTTTCATTCATAATATTGTGCACTATTCTATTTCTTCTCACATATCTTGATAACCTCAAATTGAAAAGTGAAACATCACAACTGTAGCAAATTATCATATCTCTAACAAGCATTTTTCCTAAATTATTTACAACTGAATTAATTCCACCTCGATTGACCTTCAGAAGGAACAGTGCAAATAAACAACTACATGGTACTATCATCATTTTAATTTCAAGTCTATCTTTTACCACCTGCAAATTGTTGTTCAGGATGCAAGTATTACAGTGTTGAGTTAGATTTATACTTTTACACCATTTTTTTCCTCTTCAGTTTGCGAGGATTGGTATATTTGACATATATTATCATTTTTAGCCACAAATTTAGTTCAAGAACATGCGACTTTTGCTAGATATTTATACCCAATAGAACACTTGCTCCCATTACAACTGCAGTAAATATCCACAAGTTATCTATTTACCAGAGGTCATAAACAGAATCTCTTCAAGATGAATAAAAAATCAACAGAAAAATCTTATCCAAATTGTTGAAGTTCTGAGACACCAAACCTTGTTCTCTAAATCTTTCACTTGGGTAATTCGGTGATTTTTGCTATGTTTTTATTAAACTTTCTATTGCATTTTCTCAACTGCTTTATTATAGCTTACTCTTTTATCATTTGGATCTAATAACTGAAACAGAAACTTACTTCCCGTGAATTCTAATATGTTAACAAGTTCCCCCACCACTTATAAATGCTGCTATTGCCATCTCTGAAATTTTTTGGTTGTAAAACGTCTTCACTTTTGTTACGTGTAGGCTCGTACAAAAGTAACAAAAGAAAAGAATGAAGTCAACAAGCTTTGTAAATTTAACAAAATAATTTATTTCCCTAGAAAACAAGGTAAAAATATGAAAATGGACTTACGATTTATGAATCTAATCCAAAAACTATTCCTGGAATTTAAAAATATAAGTCCTATCACTAAACAGTTCTAATTGAATCCAAGTTCGAATCTCGATGAAGTTCTAAGATGGAAGGCGATGACGTCCTCTATAACCAGTTTTGTGCTGATGTGTCAACAGTTCGTTGTTGAGTCACCAAGAATATAATTCCGGCTTTAGAATTCCGAATAATTTAGTAAATGTCTTTGTCCAAGAATTTCGATGAACAAGAGTATTATCCAGGGTAAATAAATTATTTTTAAATAAAAAACTCAGTTCAAATGGCAACAACAGGAATACCTTTTAGCCTCAAGGTATTATTTACAACTGACTAAAATTCACTGAGAAATGAGTATTAAACCCAACTAAAACGTAATTTCAAAGCCGCGTGATGGGTCACGTGGTCATTTACTACAAGTCGATTATCATATAACCTAATATAGCCTTAGCTAAGAATCTGATTCCAACACTGGAAATTAATTTAAAAATAAAGCGTTGTTTATTCAGACTAACACGTAAGAGAAGTATGACCTTCTTTACAATCAATGATTTTCACTCAGTGTTTACGAATTCAGAACCAAGAGTAAGAACTAGGTCAGCTAAAAATACAACGTAGCAATCATTATGCATTCTAATCGGGCTAAAAGAACTGAACTGAATTTTTCTACAAAAATGTCAAATCCAGTGAATAAAATTATTACAATAACATATAATGAAACGAAAATAAAATAAAAAGAAATTTAAAACTAACACACAAATAATTTAATTACATATACGTAACACTTTGTTCTCGCTATTTGTTGCTAACAAAACGGTATAATATCTCCGATATCAAATGAGAATGGAAATGGTTCTTTATTTTCATCAGTTTTTGTCATGAAAGATGAATAACTGTTATCCTTGTCATCATTTACGTTTATTTACTCCTTTAATCTTTTAAAATTTAATTTTAGTAATTTTATCTTCAGTTGTTTTATATTTAATCAATAACTAATGTTTGTAACTTATATTCAGTACAAGGTGATGGAGCATACTAAACAACAGCAGCAGTAATTATTGTATTTTGAAAATCATACGGTATTATATACATCCAGGTTAGTTCCTTACGTTATTTATTGAGAGCTGTATTGCTTTTCAACGTTTTTGTTTTACAATCCGACTATTTTTAATTTCTTCACTTTTAATATTTATTGCAATGCACCTTATTTAACTTTCTGTGTTGCATTCGATTTCCTTGCTCACTGCCTGCATTTTTAAAAAAAATTCGATGAGTATGTTCTGTAGCACTTGTTAGATCTTGTTCCAAATGAATGCTTCCACATTCTACACTTCTGATAACTAGCTCTCTCACTTGATCAGCATAAGTTCAGTTTCTTAAAGATAGTAAAGTTTGATCATTTATCAGTTGTATTTTATCATTTAACCCAATCATAGAAGAATCATAGGTAATAATGTTAGACATCATCAAAGTTAATCTCATTTATTTTATTCTGTCTTCATCTCTCTCACTGAGCATTTCTGTTCAAAATCATTCTTTATGGTAACTACAAGCAAGTACTAGTCTTGGCAGCTATCTAAGTCTTCCAATGTTACTAATACACTTCAAGTCACCAACTAAATCTTTCATATTTTACCAGTCTTTTTGACTTTATTATTTTATTATTTAACTGGATTTGTAAACTAACGGTAATACAGTTTATATTTCTTTATTGTTTCCATGTTAGCCTCTGATGTATCTATCTTTGACTTTAGACTTAGTTCAGTAGGATGGAAATATTGCTCAATAATTGGTATTTCAGGGCATATTCGATCTAGCTCTTCCACTCTTTTGTTTAATAGTTTTGAATGTTCTTATAGAACTAGACAAACATTCAATATCTGTTGGAACAAGTCTTGTGCATCTAAGATATTGTTCATGCTTTAATCTCTCTTTTTAACTGATTGATTTTAATAACTCCAATTGTTATTTCTTATCAGCTTATTCTCTTTGTTTTTCCTCTCAAGTTATTTTCCTCTAAAATATTACGTATCTATGCGCCAACATGTTTTTATACAAACATCGGTTAATTTGTGCAGTCACCTAAATTTGTAAAACTGTTGTTGTTTAAATTTTTTCACTATTTATTGAATAATCTACTGCAACATTTGGAATTCTCAACTTTCACTTCTACAAAATTAAAACCGAAATGAACTCTTAATTGTACGTCTCCAGCCATTATAGCAAATGATTCCCATGTTTTACGCGAATTTAGGCTATTTATTTTAGCGCGAAACAATATGTTGCAGGAATTCCGTGAGATATATTGCTTTGAAGTCTTCATCTTTAATGCTGATATTTAAACTGTTTACTGGAGCACATGTAACTGCATGTAATTTCCATCAGCATTTTATGCAACAAAGTCACGTAAAAAAACATTTGAAGTAGGTAGAGAGTCTATCAAGGACGAATAATAGTGTTAGAGTAATTTACTGTGATAAATCTGATCAAAGAAATTGATATATTTGTAGATTTTAAAACTCCACATTGTCAGCTTCAGTAGTTATCTGTATAGGTCTCTGGCTATTAAATACTAGTAATTTAGAGTGGTAGTTTGTTTATATATATATATATATATATATATATATATAGTATATATATATATATATATATATAGTAGTTAGTATATATATATATATATATATATATATATATATATGTATATATATATATTGTGTATTACTTCCCATAATTAAAACTGTTGAGTTTTGTTTTAAACGCTCTGTATGAATATTTTTCATTGGAGTTATTAGCAGTTATTTTCTTTCTTCATATACATTTCAAAATCCATCTAGAATTGTTTTAAAAAAATGTTCCATTTCTATCTTTAATCTAATAGAACTGATATTCTTTTTTTGTATATTTTTTATATTTGAAATATTAGAACCCTAAGCAAAATATACTCTTGAAATACATTATAATATGACCGCTCCGGTGGCCTAGTGGTTAGAGCGTCCGCCTCGGATGCGGGAAGTCGTGGGTTCGATCTCCGGCCGTGTCATACCAAAGACTTATAAAAGTGGTACTAACAGCTGCCTCGCTTGGCGCTCAGCATTAAAAGTTTAGTGTTAGGACTGGTCGGCCTGGTCGGCCTGGTGTCAGGATAATGTGACTGGGTGGGTCATATGCTACATGTCTGCAGCCTGATGCCCCAGTGCTAGACATCACTATAAACTGCCACATTGCAGACATCGTAGCGATATGACTGAAAAATTGTTAAAGCTACGTTAAAAATCCAAAGCAAGCGCGCTCGCGCGCGCGCGCACACACACACACACACACACACACACACACACACACATTATAATATCTGTTATCGATGGATTAAACAAATAACTTTCCTTTTCAGATACACCTTCCACTGTTATATAAACAGCCATTTCAAAACAGAAAAAAAATTATGTGTACCTAATTACCCATCTCCTTCATTAAAATAAGATCGATCATCTTTGATGCAATCTTTTCTCAAAAAAATCTTTCTGTTTGACTTTCTTGCAAAAAAATGTTTTATTAAGCTCATGATTAAGATGGATTTCTATATTGCACTTTTTCTTAAAGGTATATTTTAAACCTTGTATCTGTTATGCTGGGTAATTATTCAATCACATTCCTCATGATCTATATTATTACCACTAATTGCATTCTTTACCATGTCATCAATACAGTTTAACCGCATTGTACCACGAGTTACAGTCTCATCATGTTATAAAACTTTACTGTACACCGTCTTTACCTCGAAAGCTTTAGCAACAAACCCCATTTAAGCAGCACAAACCTCAATAAAAGCTAGAGCAATAAACATCCTCTTGCTATTTCCACAAGTCCTAAACTCGTAGCATACCCATACCTCCTTAAGCTGTCGCCATACTCACCCATACAATGTTAAATAAAATAATAACATAATGAAAGCATTTTATACTTCCTTCTTTGGCCTTGTAATGTTCATCTTCCTTATCTAATCATTTCCGTTTAATAGATATTTTGTAACCTAAACTTATCATTATCTGAGGTATTGTGAACGTGTATTTAATCACTAGGACTGGTGTCTGAATCAAATATTCTATTTTTCACTATTTATACATGCAAAATAGGCAACATAGATTTGCCTTTGTCTCTTTTTTTTCGTATGCTCACTAGAACTTTTAACTGGAAAAATCATCTTTATGATCTCTTCAAAACTCTGTTTCATGGTGAATCTATTGACATTTTAGGTAACCTCTTTAAAAATCAAGCTATAAGAGTTGAATTTAATTATAAATTTTCTAATTATTTCGTTTATCTCTAGCTCTTCTTAGCATTTCTGCACGAATTTACTGGTGCAAAAGCTTCTAAATTGTCTAATTGTGAACTTCTTCGCTCTGTTCTGCTATAAGATTGGGTCCTATAGAACTGGTTTTCTTAGCTCTCAGGTTTAAATGCTTTAGAACATGTCTGTTTTAAAAAAAGAACATATCGCAATAGCAAAAATTATCACACCTATCAAATAATATATACTTTCTTCATTTCTTGTGAAAGGAGTTTTACCTGTCGCTTCTTGCACTTATCATGTTGTCTGCTTTTGCGATCTTAAATTCTTTTCAACATATTCGATTAAACTCTGGACGTGGATCGTTCTTCGTTGGTGAAGTTAAGTTAGTTTTCTCAGAAATTTCTTCTT
Source organism: Megalonaias nervosa (assembly GCA_016617855.1). Classification (NCBI taxonomy): domain Eukaryota; kingdom Metazoa; phylum Mollusca; class Bivalvia; order Unionida; family Unionidae; genus Megalonaias; species Megalonaias nervosa. The sequence goes on along the minus strand of JAECUM010019464.1, from coordinate 46,874 downwards.
TTATTTTTGCCATCCCCCGTTTTATTTGTCACGAAATTTTTGAGCAGTGAGAGGGACGATCAGTTTCTTCAGATGAAATAAAAGCTACCTAAATCATGACTAGAATAACTTAAAACTAATCTCAAAATTATACATACTTTAATTCAATCTAACGGCTTATGAATTTGTTCAATTTTCTCGCTAGAGTTGCTCTCGTTCCGGTAACTGGCTCACAAGGTTTTTCGTTCTCCTGTTAACTTTTCCATCACTTATTGTAATTTCTTTCCTGTTTTATATGTTCTCTAACAAAATATGTAATTATCTGATATAGAGAAACTATCGTAACAGTTGCACCAGTCATTAGGGGGAAAAGACGTCTATTATAACACAGCCAACGCACTTAATAGAATTCTGGCACATGCTATTTATTATGGAATAATTTCAATAACAGTCTCTAAAACGTTCTAACCTTACCCAGTTCACTTTTTTTAAAATTAAGGTGTTTAAATGTTAGCAAAGTTGCATTCAGTACTGATAAGTTAATCCTAGACTATATGATAAAAATTCAGTAAAACATATTTATCCATTTTTTATTCTTTGAACTCTATAAATCGTTTATTTTATCAAGTGGGAGACAATAACTTATCAGAGATGTTATCCCAAGTACGATTTTGTTTAGTTGACAATGACTTTATTATTTTTTGTTAATCGAGCATTTACAAAACTTTTGCATGATTTTAATTTGTTTTCCATCCATTTGATCTAATTTTTTTTCTCATTATGTGCCAGTTATCTCACATATTCCATTTGCATTGTTTACTTTGCATTCATGCTTCTCTTCAAACGTCATCACGTTTGTTTTGATGGGGGGGGGGTGTTTAAAAAAGTTTTCAAAATCTTTGTCAATTTCTTTTTATATCCATTTGGATAGTGACAAAATCGGAAAAGTTGGGGGAATGGAGATATTAATTGTTTTGTACATGAAGATCAGACGAAGAGATAGTTAACCTTGTACAGATAATTAATCTAAGGATTGATTGCAACCTCCTGCACAACAGTCCATAAAATTCACATGTAGCTGATGTGTAGGAAGAGAATAATAAACATGGTTTAGGCATAGAAGAAGATCGGTATAAATTAATAAAAGTTCGTTTGAGTATTTAGTAGAAAATAGTTTACAAGGTAATAGGCGATGACGAAATACGAGTTTTAAAAAGGGTAAACATAACAGTGTGATGTCTCCTTACTCTGTAGCTACAAGTACACATGGGCGCCCGCAGCATGGGTCAAGGGGGGTCACGTCATACCAAAGATTTATAAAAATGATACCAAGAGCTGCAGCGTTAGGCGCTCAGCATTAAGAGGGTTAGTGTTAGGACTGGTCGGCTTAGTGTCAGGATAATGTAACTGGATGGGACATCATGCTACATGTCTGAGGCATGATGCCCCAGTGCTAGACATCACTACAAACTGCCACACTACAGACATCGTAGCGATATGACTGAAAAAGTGTTAAAGCTACGTTAAAAATCCAAATCAAACATACACTCGTCTAGAAGCAAATCTTCCACAGCTGATTTCTTTTCGACAATCGATGAAGCTCCTACCATTAACGACATTGATTCAAGTAGGATAATCTTGTCGCGTAAGACAATGTCATGCTCGAACACCAAAACAACGCAGCAAGAATATTTGCCGAAGTCGAAACAACAACACGGGCGTTTTCTATAGAACACAACTATACGCACACGTGACGCAAGTGATTCGGGACAACTGCAACATGTTAATGATATCACATGGCATTGACGCGCATGACTCGCAAACATTTATTGGACCTGATGATTTTATGAGTCTTTCACGCACCAATCCTGGAGTGGCAATCCCACGTACTCAAGATCCCACATGTGTCGTTGCGCGCTTGTGTAATTTAGCGTAATATTCGGTCGACACGGTTTGGAGTTTCCCCGTGAATACTCGTTAGTGTTTTTCTCAGAGGGCGTTTGAGAAGGTACCTGGAATGTTGGACATTCCATGGGCGTGTACGAGCTTGAATTAATCAATGAAGAGCTTGGACAGAGGATTTACTAAGAGCAATCGCGATTCTAAAATTTGTAAACATGAACATGACCCTATAACTCAGTTCTGTAACCTCAATCAAATCTCCATCGTATGCAGTTGATATTGTACAGTCGTCTTTGAGAACAGTTCTTGGTTGACCTGAAAATGTTAATAAGATCCCGGTTGGCCATCGAATTCTGCGTGCGGAACCCAACCGTAAAAGTTGACAATATCGCACCAGACATTGCTAGAATTACCACAACGACTCGGGTTAATCTAACCTGTGATTCTGTCAGTGGCAGTTATGAAGCCTCATCGTCGACAACGCAAGCGATGTTCGGTTATATTTTGCTTAGGTTTGCCCCGACTGACAGTATAAATGGAAATTAATGTCTCACCATTGCACAGTAAAACGATGTATCTGATCCGGCGTTTGACATGGACTCACCTGTTTTGCGAGATAGAAGCATTTATGGTTTCTTACGACTCTATGATCTTAAACTATGAAACAGAAAAGAGCGAAAACCAACAAGTTTTTAAAATTCAGCAGATAATTTATTTCCACATAATACAAAGTGAAAATTTAAAAAGAACTTACAGTATTGTGAATTACATCCCAAATAGTCCTAAACGTTAAAGCACAAGTCAAAACGTGTAGAGTACTGAATGAATTCCAGTGGTGATCGGAATGAATTCTAATTTTGAATGTGCTGACATACCAGTAGCCTAGAATGTAGCGATGTGTAAACAGTCTTGATATATCACAATGATAGAATCCGAAATGTCCTTGAATGAATTCACAGTAATCCCAAAATAGTGCTATAGTCCAAGAAGTATTCACGAGCACTTTGTAATTCCAGTGAATAATTGAAATAAATCTTCTCAAAAAAGCTGAACACAATAATGATGCTGATTCCACTTCGGATGGTGAGATAGGAACGATTAATTCCAACATAATCAACCTTAATATTAAACCTAAGACACAATTTGAGAACCAGGATGAGGGTCAAAAGTTTATTTCCAGAAAATTCCTAGTTATGCACTATCTTACGTAGATCCCCATTACTGTGTCATCTTAATAGAAATTTCCATCAAACTGTGAAGAAAAAAAATTGTTTCTAAAACCCTCTAAGGTGAGAATCAAGGCTGAATACAAAACTAAAATTTAGTAAACTTGTTTATCCGATGCGACACTAGACATGTAGGCCCAACTCCTATCCTCAATTATAGATAAAAGTCAAACACACAATAACCCAACATAAATTTCCAGATATTAAAAATGGAGTGGCAAGAGTCAGAGGAAACTCGGACTAGTTGCTTTCCTGAGCCCTGCGGAATCCCATATAGAACTGTGTTGTGTGACTTAACCTCAGTGAAATTAAGATGAAAATTTCTAAACTTGCTTGTCTCTCAACTCCTTGACAAATCGCGGACACACACACACACGAGTGTATGTCGACTGTGTGCTAATGACGTATATACAAATATAAAATCTACATATCTATTCGTTTTATAACATGGCTACGGTGGCCAGGAAATGATCAGGCAAAGCCTGTTTATATTTTTTTTGTTTAATTAAAAAAATATTGTATGGACTAAACAGTCTTTCTTGAGTTTGTGTTGACAGAGACCTTTTGTTAGTTTTCCGCTACACATTTCTGCTGTATTCGGAGCACCTCGGCTTTTTACGAAACAAGATTAAATGCGAATGCATTTAACTTTTTTTTTCATTCTTAAATTATCACTCAGTCTTACAATTAATCTAATCGTAGTAATAGCCCTATGTAATATTATGGTATCCTCTTCGGAGAAGAAAGTGTGTGATTTTTTTCTGTAAAATTACTTTGCCGACAGACATTCCGATTGGAACTGAACTCTCACGTGAGTTCGAATTTTGACCGTTTTCATTACTCACTAACCGGCCGCTATTTTGATCGCATTGTGTAAATGGGAGTAGACAACAGCTGGGTAAGACTTTTGTGTACATGCTGCCAGAGAACTAATTACTTTCGATAAAGTTGCGCCAAAAATAGTGGTTTTTTAATTCAGTAGTTGTTTATAAAGATTTTTAATAAGTAATTTTTGCCTTGCGTTTGGAAGGATAAAATTTACGTTGAAGTCGGATATCACGCGAGATTAACTAACCACAACAGATGACCCAATTATCGATAGTAAGCGTATCCTTCAGAACAAAGTGTATTATTGGAGATTTTATTCTGCAGATAGTAGTGTCTCTAACTGGTAAACGTATATCGATAAATCGTGCTATTAAAATAGGCAACTTTAAAACCAACGGATGAAATAATATTTAAAATTGCATTCGTGGACAAAGACCTTTGTCAGCAACTACAGCAAAGTCCTCGCCAGTATTATTACTATCCTACGATCTTTTAACTAGTAAAGGTATTTAAAAAATGCGCAACAAAAAATGGTTTCAATAATCCTGTTGATCTCTACCAGCAAAGTGTTGCAATCTCCTCGAATATTGGGGGAGAGGGGTCGGGTGATTTGTTTTCGATTGTTTTTATTGTTCATCCACGTCGACGAAGGTAATAAAAATCCAGTGCAAAATAACCCAAAGCAAATTTCCATGAAGGGCTTAAAGGTTGGATAGACTTAATGTCTACGAAAACATACGAGAAAGAGTGTATATGTATAAACATTCCACTTACATTAAACTTCGCATTCCAGACTTTAAATAGGCCTATTAAGCTTTTTATGCTTCTGTTTTTATTATCAGGGGAATGCACATTTTTGACTTGGTTTTTTTTGGGGGGGGGGGAGAAATGAAAAAGGTTTTGGGTCATATGTTAATGAATAATATTTTACACTAAAAATTGAATTTTGATATTAACAGGCATTCTACATTTTTTTTTAGGCTCAGAAAAGCTGTTCTAGCAATCCATGTTACAATGGCCACCAAATTCTCAGAGGTAATAACAGCAGTTCAAGACCTTTTTCAGATTTTATTATGTGTTGTGTAAATAATTTTTTCTTTAAGTGTTGAATTTGTGAACTTGTTTATTTTGTGATTTCCTATTCTGTAAACTAAGATTGACATTTTCTCACTTTGTCTGCAATATAATTGGACTTAAATCATAAAATCAACTCTCTGCGTATTGTTTTGTTTGTTTGTGTATAGTAAACTGTGTTGAAGACAAGGGCACTGTACTCCATAGACAGTACTGTAAGATTAAGGTAGTTCCCAAGGGAGAAGGGAATAATACATTTAGTACATCATATGATGTCATATTTGTGCCTGACATTAGTACCAGTTGTGATGACCATTATCAGGTATAGTATCTTAAGGTCAAATAGAAATGAATATTCAACCTAAAGTATATCCTTGTAGTCAAAACTTTAGAATGTGTCGTGTGATTTTTCATTTCACCACAATTCACAGTGGATGTGGAGAACCACAATTCACTGTGCATGTGGAGAGATTTTGGAGAGAATTAAGCAGGGCTTTATAAATTTGATAAAAGTATATCCAAGCCAAGCAGACTGGAAAATTGAACTTTCTTCAAAATTTGACAGTATTACAATAAAAGTAAAACAATGAAGTAAAATAAAATATGGTATGTTTTCTGGAAATCACATTATATATATTTGAAAAATGAAGGATGTTTGTTTTCTTTGCTTACCATAGTTACTGTATATATTGAGACACAATAAAATAATGAACTTTTTTCCTGTCCCAGAACTTACGGTGAAACTTTTTTCACCTTGGTTATATGTCTCAAGACTTAAAAGACAAAATAAATTTGTGTTGAATTTGTCCCCCCCCCCCCTGCACATTGCAATAAAATAGATTAAAAAATGCTTATTTGATAATAAAATGAAAGAAACCTGGTGTTGTTATCATTTATTCCTCTTTTTTTTTCATCATGAGCATTAAAGAATAAAATAATCCATGAACTCCGTATATGTAGCATAGGCATCCATACTGTAGCATGTATCGCTTATGTCCGATAACACATGACACATTGTTCATTGATGTGAACATAGAGAAACAAATCAGGCTTGAATATGTTATCCGACTGAAAATTGGATCCAACAAAATCGAAAACGATTGGGAAATAATCAACTGATTGCTTGAAGACATCTGCCATTTACTCATGACATGGTGTTAGGTGCAAAATAACCAAAATTGTATTATGTCCAGGTCAGCTATATTACAGTAACTCTAAAATAAAAATTATTTGCAAATAGATTCACTTGAGTGCAAATAAAAAATTTTTCACAAGCATGGGGTGCAAAAAAGTATTGTTAAAGCAAGTTAATGCTGTGTATACTATTTACCTGCAGACATCAATGCCCATTTGTATTAAATATGACTAAAGATGCCAGGCAAATAGAAGCCTAGGTGATGAATAAACACAACTGGCAAAAGATGCCAATGGGTACTCGGGTATGCCTGTTCATAATTACCAGGGTAATAGAATGAGCCATAGGGTACTCATTCAGATCAACAAGCAACCGAATCTGCCAGCCTATAAGTCAGTAGTTAGTTTGAACTGCTATGACTCTTCTTTTGGCGAGATTAAAGCACTTTTCACTGGTTGAGAAAATTACATGAGTAAGCATCTGGCATTTCATATTATTAGTTAATCATTACATAGTATCATATTCAGAGAGGACAGTGCAGCAATTTAAAAGAATTACTTTTTCAAATTAAAAATGGGTAAAACATTGGAAATGGGCGCATATGCTAAGCTACTGAATGAAAATAGTGCTCAGTGCAACCTGTGTCAAATTATGTTGTCTGCTAAAGATGGTAATACGAGTACCATGCGACACCATCTTGTCAGAACCCATAACATTGACATGGACAAAACTTGCAGCAGGGGCAATAGCACACCAAGCATAGTATCTAAAGCCAAAATTATCAAAACCAAGAGAAATGGAAATTGACCGGAAAATCACTGCATTTATACTAGCACAGGTTTGCAGGCCAATCAGCTTAGTGGAAGATGAGAGATTTCGCAGTTTGAAAAAAAATTGAGCCTGATTATGAAAATAAATGCCAAATAATAACTACAGCATTGATTGAAGAACTTTATGTGCAAGGGGTTACAAAATCAAAACTCCAGTTGGGGAATGCAAAGTATGTTGCATTCACAACAGATATGTGGACATCCATACAGAATGTTGCATTTATGTGCCTGACAGGTCATTGGATAAACCCCAACTGGTAGCTAGAATCAGCTGTTTTACAGACAAGGGAAATGCTCAAGCGACATACGGGTGAAAATGTCATTCCTACCCACCCTCTCCCCTTGTCTGCTTTTGTCCGCATGTGGCTTACACCCCACCCCCCAGTTGCGGAAGGCCCCATCTAGCAGGGCTGATATGTGGGCCATGTAATCACCCTCATGCACTGACAGCAGCATACATATCCTTCACTTTCATCGGTTTATCTGCAGCTGCATGTCATTTTAAGAAGCATTACGGCTTCCAAACCAAATGAATATGTTGCTATTAAGGAATGCAGAACAATTATAACTGCAGAATTGCAACAGTGTTCCTTCCCAGAAGGATACAGTACACTGAATGCATGAAAGGTATTTGTATTTGATCCCCATTATAAGCTTCTTAAAGTTTTTGGTGCACTGTATCGAAAGGAGATGTATGCTGCTGTCAGATCCAAGTTGGAGACGATTATGGGTAAAATAAAATAACCGGCAATGAATCAGAGGTAACCAACATAGAAAGCAAGAAGAGATACAGACTACAATGGTAGAGATATATTTGAAGATCTTGCTGATGAACCAACTCCTAATTCTGATGAATTCGGACATTCTGTAATATTGGTGCGACAACAGTAAGTATTATCCTAAACTTGCTGCACTTGCATGAAAATATTTGTGCATTCCGGCAACATCTATACCATCAGAAAGCCCATTTTCATCAGCTGGTCACATAGTAGGAGACCAACCTGTCTAGCACCAGAAACTGTGGATATGCTTTTTTTTCTCAGCAAAACTAGAACATGTGCATTGGCATGTGAGAACAGACATTTGCTTCTGATTTTTATGAACATTCAGCAAACATTTCAGGTACATTTGAAACATTTTTAGTTGTGACAACTTAAAATCTTTTTAAATTACTTTTTAGTTTTTGGAAACATTACTCATTTTTTTCTTTTATTTTACAGTTTCTTAAACTGTTCATTTTATTTGCTTTGTATTTTTTTATGAATAAATACTAAATGAGGAGTTGTTTTGTTGACGCTTAAGTCACTAAAACAATATACTTATGCATATCATTCACAACATCATCAAACCTACAACAAAGCAGTTAAAGTTTGTACACATTTACCGTAATACAATTTCAGTCGGGTTCCCGGGTAACTGATCATTAGGATCTACAGGTACCCAGTAGAAGTTTTCTAAAATTTTGACATCTTTACAACTGGCAGCGAGCATTAAACTCACTGTTTGAACCTGCTGACAGGATATCAAAGACAAAGGTTATTTTTATTGCAAAGCAAGCCAACCTTGGAAGCTGACTTTGGATACCTTGAAGCCGATTTTTTTTAATGATATCAATGCAAAGGTTATTTTATTACAAAGCTAGCTGGCCTCGGAAGCTGACTTAGGATTCTTTTAAGTGTGCCGATTTTGTTTTGATTTTTTTTTTTATATACAAAGTTGGCCAACATATGGAAACTAACCTTGGTTCCTTTTCACCAGTTTTCATGGGAATTTTTAAAATAAATTGATACAATGGAACAATTTTTAAAGTGACACAATATTAGTACTTTGTGCATGGACATTGATGACCCAGCATCGCCCAGATGATTTGGAGAAAATAAAATCATTTGATGAATTCGTGAAGACCAGAAGAGAAGAAGATGATTTCACCGACAATGTGATCATTAACATGGATGAAATTCCAGTGTACTTTGATCTCATTGTTTGAACTTACTAACAGGACAAAGACAAAGGTTGTTTTTATTACAGAGCAACCTGACTTTGGATCCCTTTTAGCCAAAGTTTTTAAAATGATATCAATACAAAGGTTTGTTTGATTAAAAGATAGACGACATTGGAAGCCGACTTAGGATTCTTTTAAGTGTGCTGATTTTTTAAAACTTTTTTTTAATATACAAAGTTGGCCGACATAGGGACTCTAACTTTGGTTCCTTTTTGCCGGTATTCACGGGAATTTTTAAAATAAATTGAACCATTGAACAATTTTTTAAGTGACACAATATTGTACTTCATGCACGGACATCGATGACCCAGTGTCTGCCAGATGATTTGGAGAAGATAAAATAATTTGATGAATGCTTGAAGAGAAGATGATTTTGCCAACAATATGATTATCAACATGGATGAAATTTCATTGTACTTTGATCTCATTCCTGGATGGACTGCTGATAAGATGGGGCTTAAAAGTGTGAGAATTAGCACAACTGATGCAGATTTTAAAAATTTGACTTTTAGTCCTTGCAGTTTCCACTTCAGGAGATGTGTTGCCTCCAATGATCATTTTACACAGCATAAGAAAGTTAACAAAATATTCATGCACCAGAAGAATGGATCGCATGTGTGCAGGAGAAAGGTTTGGTTGATGAGATGATGCTGCAAGGGATTAAAGAGTTAGCACTCAAAGTTTACCGACCGCTCCGGTGGCCTAGTGGTTAGAGCGTCCGCCTCGGATGCGGGAGGTCGTGGGTTCGATCCCCGGTCGAGTCATACCAAAGACTTACAAAAATGGTACTAACAGCTGCCTCGCTTGGCGCTCAGCATTAAGAGGTTAGTGTTAGGACTGGTCGGCCTGGTGTCAGGATAATGACTGGGTGGGACATCATGCTACATGTCTGCGGCATGATGCCCCAGTGCTAGACATCACTATAAACTGCCACACTGCAGACATCGTAGCGATATGACTGAAAAATTGTTAAAAGCTACGTTAAAAATCATAATCACATCACATCACATCAAAGTTTACCATTGTCTGTTAGTTAGAAGTGAACCTCAGAAATTTCAAAAAAATAAAAAATTTCATTTTGACATTATGAACCTATTTGGACATTATGAACCTTAAAAAGGTCTTAAAAAGGATACATAATTAAAAAACTGACAAATTTTAAAATGAATGGCTCAACCCAGACCCCACAAAAATTATTTTTTTGCAGATGGATTTTCATTAGGCAAGCCTGGCAGTTGAGAAAGTGTGCAAATTAAAGACATCCGGTGTACTAGATCAGATTTTTAATGAGTATTATGCTTACCTTAGAGATACTCTTGTAATTGCTTTATGTCTTGAAGCTCAAAAAGAATTTTAAAGCCTAGAAAAAAAATATTTAAAAACCCCTAAAATTCCAAATTTAGCTTCTAACTATGCTGAGAAATACCAGTGATGATAAACTTCGTTACTGCTAAGGAAGCTGACAGACATTGATAAACTTCCCAAGTCCTAAGGAAGCTGACAGACATTGATAAACTTCCAAAGTCCTAAGGAAGCTGACTGACTTACAGTGACAAACTGATGTGACTTTTGTAATTGTCTGCATTGTTGATATTAAATAGGAGGCATACTGGACAGTTGCATTGGGGATGGGAATACATGGTTCTGTAGTGTGTGTTTTACTTTGCAGATTTTTGAAATGTATTTCAGCTTGTGTCCTATAATTATCCTATGTTTTATGGAAAAAGTCCTGTAATTTACCATTGCTACAAATAAGAAATTGCTATTTTACCAGCATATTTGCAGCAAAATTGTATATGATCCATATGAATGTAATAATTACATGCTGGAGAGAGAGGCTGAGTAGGTTGTGAGTGGTCACTGTAAACAGTTGAAATTGAGTATCCACTATTTTAAATTAACTATAATTTTTAGGTACAGAATATAAACTTCAACTGTAAGAATAAACAGAGGGAACAAATATTGATAATGAACAGGAATTAAAGAACAGTAGGGTACATGCAGTCTCAACATCACAAAAATAGAATATCAAGAACCAGAGGTTTTCTTTTCTGCTAAATGTTGAATGAAAATACAAAAGATGCTAAATATTTTAATTCCTTTGCATGCATGAGAGAGCAGTGATATAAGACTGGGCCCATAACTGTCGAAGATGTTGAAAACTATTCATACCTTTTCATGTTCCCCCATATACTATAAGCAAAACTGATATTGGAAGAAGTTTTTGTGCAGCCACTATCTGAAAAAAAGTGCATGATCTCAGTACACAGCCTTCTGTTAGATTTAAAGTTGGAGAGGGGGTTGCCAAAGTAGCATGGGGTTTGGGGGACCTCCCCCAGTGGGGATACAGGCTGTTTGTTTTTTTAAGTAGCCAGGTGTCGACTAAATGTAACCAGGTAAATCACCAGGCTCCTAGCTGATCAGGAAAGCCTTGCAGTAAAACATAGTTCTCTTCATGGGCATGCCAGTTTGAAGCAGTTGCATCTATAAATTTTAGTCCTATTGTTAACAAAGATGATCTTAGCCCAGAAATATATTGACATGGATAATTTTAAAAGCTTAACCATATTTTCACAATGTAAGACCATGTAAGACCAGTTTGTACTATTGTCGAAGTCATGTAACTTGAGGTCTTTGATATTTTTTATTAAAATGCTGAAGAAAGTAGATCGGTAGAAAACAGTTTGGAATGAGCATAGATTGATAAATCAGATTCCTTTTAAGTCGTCAGCCTTGAAGTCTGATCAGTCACAGCACATTGCATTATTCAACACCCATTCAGTAGGACCATGGGAAAGGCACACAAAAATAGTTGACTTTATCAACGGCCAGGATATTGACATCTTTCTCCTAACACAGACATGGCTTAAAAGATCAGGCTATGAGCCAGAGTATGTTGATCTAACACCCTCAGGTTACTCCATCAAGTCATTCCAACGCTAGTCATGCGGAGGTGGAATTGCAGACGTCATGAAGAACTTCATAATTCACCATCTTAACTACACTACAACTTTCCATTTCAAACACCATTTGAACAGGTCCTGACCTCACTCACAATGGAACAAAGGTCAATCTTTTTTTTTCTGCTTCTACCACCCTCCATTTAGTCGAAAAAACAAGCTGACAGAACCTCTTTTTTTGGAGCAGTTTCCTAACCTGGTTGTATGGAAATTTGATAGATGGCAACCGGATTATTCTTGGAGAGCTTTCACTTTCATTGTCCTGACAGCCCATACACCTCAAAACTCTTAGATTCTATTGAAAATATGCAAGGCTTCATATCTGGAGCTCAGACACATCAGCTTCAGTTGCAATTTTCTTTTGGCTGATGCTGCTAAAACACTTGTATGTTCTATAGTACTTTGAAGACTGGACTTTTGTAATTCACTTTTATCTGGTTCATCTTGGGATCTACTAAAGAAACTTCAAAAAGTTCAAAATACTCTGATCATCCTTAAAGTGAAATGAACTGGGCACACCTCCAACCAGCTCTGTAATTATCATTTATTGGCTTCCCTTTCAATCCAGAATCAAACACTAACTCTGTTCACCATTCTACATTTTGTTAACTAGCTCCAGACCAGTATACCTATCTGACATACCTATGTGCACTAGAAACTTGTGCTCTTCTGACACTTTATTCTTATTGCCCCCACTATTAAAACCAAGTCATTTAGACACTATGCTATGCTACATTTCGTTGATTGGCTCGAGTCAGACATACCTATTTGACCTTACCCAAGTGTACACCCCATCATGAAATGTATGTTCCTCTTCTTACATTCACATTCTCATTATTCTCACTGTTAAAATGAAGTCATAGGGACTACATTCGTTTGCATACCAGAGCCCAGCTATGTGGAAGGAATTGCCCTGAAATCAGATCTCCACTGCTGCATGAAGATCTGATGACTACTTATGGGTCATGTTTTGGTAACCTATGTTATTACCATACTGGTAATCGCTAATTTTATCAGTCAGTTAGGTGAAGTCATATCTTCATGTTTGGGAGACTGAGCTGTATTGCTGAAGAGTATCTGAATGATGATTCACTTTAAGATTTTTGAAAGCTGCATTTCCATTGGCTATATCAAAGGTCACCAGAACATAATCCCTAAGCAGTCACTGTCAGATATTCATGTACGACAGTAGAGATATGATTTTAATTAGATTGGAATTGCCCATAGGTCTTAAACACAAGGACACTGTGATCTCATTCAAGAATGTCCTTAAAACTTACCTATTTCTACTACAAGAACAGACTTAAAGACTTACTGTTTACTTCCTTAATTACTGTCAGCATATTTTTGTTTTGTAATTTCATGGTGTACGTTTCTGTAATCTTGTCATTGCATATGTTTTTATGTGCTATCTAATAATGTAAAGCGCTTGGAGCTTCTAATGATTTGGTGCTGTACTAAATTCACATTATTATTATTATTATTAAGTTTAGTTGGATCTGAGTGAAAATGTTTATCTGACACCATGGCGACCATGACAGCCATAGTAATGAGATTTTTGCCAAAAGACTTCTGATAGGATCGACTTGGTCCTAAATGAAAATAGTCCAAATCTGACCTTTAAATATGGCCACCATGTTGGCCATCAAGAAAATCTTATCACTACTCTTGACATAGGGTTTTCACCAAAAGACTTGTAATGTCCAGTTCGTCCTAAATCAAAATTGTGCTTATCTGACATCCAAGAAAGGCCATCATGGCAGCCATCTTGAAATTCTTGTCTCTTAGGCTGAAAGTCATTTTGACATGGGGCTTTCACCAGAACATTTTAACTCTAATTGATTTCCACCATATTGGCCACCTCGAAAATTTTGTTATTGCTATTTTGGAATGGATGGTCATATCAACATGGGGTTTTGATGAAAATAATTCTTATGATGTCTAGTTGGTCATAAAATAAAATGGTACAGATGTTACATGCATCTTGAAACTCTTGTTATTGTTCAAATATATCTAGAGATGGTTGTCAGCATTCAGGAGCTAAGAAATGGTCTTATCTTGGATTCCTGGAGAGAGAAAAATTTGGCATATGGAGTGTCAGACCCTTCCATGATTTTTGTTCTTCATATATCAGCTGTTCAAGAGTCAGGCAATCTGTCTCCCAACACCTCTCTACTAGAAGTGCTGCAGTTGCACAGATCATGATAGTGTGGTTTCTGCTTAATAAATTTCAAAATTGATGCTAATCCACTATCTCATTGACCATGATTTTGCTGATGAATCATTAAAACCCAGCCATCATAAATCTGTTAGAGCAGTGAAAAGTACTTAAGGTTGCTATTGTAACAATTAAGAAGTGGTCATTAGTTAGCATATCCTTTGATGGTTAATTGATCATTTTATTGCATTCCCTCTGAGGGTTAATTGATCATTTATTATAGTAATTGAGTTTACCAGCATCCTGCACTTGACAAGATACCACAAATGCTTGCAGTGCAAATGGACAGTGTTAAACCACACATCCACTTGTAAGAAAATTAGAGTGCTCATTGTCAAAACACTGTTTTGTATATATTATAGACCCAAGGCAGTTGTTCAGTGATAGGATTTTGACAAGTCCTTGACATAAGGTATTACATCTCTTTTGTCTTATACTTTTGGGTCTATAGAGTGTTTAAACAGTTGGGAAAACATAATAATCAAGTAATTGTATGGGAATGTCAAGTTAGCAAACAGTCATTTGAGCTAATTTACTGGCCATGTCTGGTAAATACAGTTGATTTCCATGAAAAATGCATACATATATACATTTAAACAAATCTTCACATTTCCAATCAATATCCATATGCAGGTCTGTTGTACTTGACTCTTTGTCAGCAGATGTGCCATGTGAGTCGGATATTTTATGCTTCTAGAATTTTCAACCTGTATGAATAATTTATCAAGGTTTATAGGTCCTGTCACTATAGGGCAGTTTTATAAATTCAATTTAAATTTAGTGATTTCTTTAAAAATATAGTAACATAATAACGTGCACATTTAAGATTTGTGAAGATCCTATTAACAGTTCTCAAAATATTGCATGGTAGGAAAAAATACACATTTTGAATACAAATGTGTATGGTACAACATCAGAGTATCATAAATTATTTTCATTGTTTTGCAGTAATGATTTCTGAGGCACTTGCTGAAAATTAAGCATTTTCTAAATGTTAATTTTTGCTTTTTTAACCTTTATTTTGTTTATTTTCTTTCATGTAATGGTGTGTATATTACAAAAACTTTATGCCCACAATATTATTTAAAGGACACATTTGTCTTTAAAAACATAAAAAAAACACATATTTAAGACTGTCTTAGGAATTTGTTGCTGGTACATTATTAGAAATGTATAAATATGTGCATACAATTTAATTAGGATTTTATCAGCAAGAAAAATCAGCATGGTAAATTAATGAGTTTGATCAAATATGTTGGATATTATTATTTATTTTGCAGTTTCTTGAGTTTTGTAAGGACTATCTGAAAGATGCAAAGTCTAAAGATATACAAAAACTGATCCATAAGAGATACAATGATTGCAGTGCTGCCTATTTAGATTCCAGTGGATTCTCTGATCTTTTATGCATCACTCGAGCGAAGATAGAGAGTGACCCTCAACACTTCTTTGTTCATCTGAGAGATTTTTTAAATGAGCTGAAAGAAAGTAAATACAAAAGACAATCATGTTACAGGAAAAGGTCACTTGAAGATACAGATGATTCTTGTCCATCACCCAAGGTTGCCTGGTCAGAAGAAAATTCAAATCAATCAGCAAATGCAACCTGTTTTCGTGATGCATTCAAACGGTTTTTGAGTCAGAGGGTTGTAACAGATGGCTCTGATGGACATGTGTCTTCAAACAGTCAAGAAGGAAATGTCTCTGATGGGCAGGTGTCTTCAAACAGTCAAGAAGGAAATGTCTCTGATGGACATGTGTCTTCAAACAGTCAAGAAGGAAATGTCTCTGATGGACATGTGTCTTCAGGGCAACAAAAAGGAGATGACTCTGATGGACATACGTCTTCAGATGGTCAGGATAGAGAAATAGATGTCTTTGATGGACATGTGTCTTCAAACGGTCAAGAAGTAAATGTCTCCAGTGGACATGTATCTTCAAACAGTCAGGAAGGAGATGAAAATTTGGCAGAATGTGACTATAATTCTGACAGTCAAACAAAAGCATCAGAGAATTCATTTGTGAGTAGCAATCATCCTGTAGCAACACATCAGGAGAAAGTTGATCCAGACACACCCCCAGTTCTTGAAAATGATGCTTCAGGTGAGTCGCGTACAAAGGTCAGTGCTAGTGACAATGAATCCATTAATTTTATGGGCATCACAATAGCTGAACTCAAGAGCTTGACTTCCATTGATGATGACATTAGTACATATGCATCCTCCAGTGAAATATCAAATGATACTGATGCTTCCACAAAATCTCAGCTAGAAATTACTAATGACATCAAATGTGAAAGTGGCAAGTCCATAACCGTTTCCAAAAATGACATTTGTGATGGACTTTTATATTCAGATGAAGATGATAACATTGAAGAAACAAAAAGTCCCAAGTCCCTGATCATACTAGAAAGTGAAGAGGAGGGAGTTTATGCAAAGGAAAAAGTATCTGAATTAACAGTGGATTTTCTTAGCAACAAGTGTGACAGTGAAAATGTATCTTTGACACAAGACAGATCTAATTCTCATTCACTGTTTAACAAAAACAAGGATCAGAAAGATGGAAACTTGCTAGGAGTAGAATCTTGCCACTCGGAAAGTGATTCTGACAGAGCAGGTATCAGGAAGGAGGAATTGCTTGATGAGGGTTTTGCCTCTATCAAGACAAAAGTTGAGACAGATGATGATGTCAGTGTCATTGCTGGTGATGTTGATGACAAATCTAGTCACCCTGCTTACCATATTGATGATGCAGAGGAATCAAGTACCAGTATTCAGGCCAGAAAGAAGGGATCAAGAAGACAGATTGAATACCTTGAAAAGCTTCTCAAGGTATAAATATGCGTGTTGATGTGGTGCCTTGTACGATGTAATGCACTTTGAAGATGTTGTGTATATATGTACGTATGTATGTGTGTGTATATTGTTATGACATTATGGTCGTAAACTAAGTAACAGACAAAGGAACACCAAATTTTGTAAAATTCAACAAATATTTTAATTCTTCAAGTTATTAAAATGAAAATTGTAGATGAACTTTAGGTATTTTCGATTAAATCCCAAATAAATTCTAAATTCATAAGTCTAAAGTATAGTGTTCCAAACGAATTCCAATATGAATGTGTTAAAATGTGCCAAAAGACTTGATGTATCACAATGATATAATCCAGAATGTCTTTAAATGAATTCACAATAAACCCAAAATAGTTTATTGGGGATCAAGCTGGACTTGAATTTTAAGAAGTGACTTCTCCTTTTGGACAGAGTAGGGAGAAGTGGGAGGTAAACAGAGAGAAGTGAGAGCTGAACAGGGAGAAGTGAGAGTAAAGCACACACACACACACACACACATATGTGTGTGTGTGTGTGCATGTTTCTCTTATTCTGAATTATGCTCTCTATTTCCCAGTATGCATATTGGCATTTAACATTAGTTCTAAGCAATCCTTTATTTTCAGGTAGAACATTTTCCGAGTTGTAGCTCTATTATAAACACATTTTCATATGCAATATATTTTGGCCATATGACTTTAAAGGAGGACAACAGAAGCTTTACATTGTAATGAATTTTAACTGAGTAAGTAGATTACAGTATTGTAATTGCAAGTCAGTACAAATGCTTAATCAACTACCCTTAATCAAGAATTTTTCTTTTTACTTTCGGAAAGTTCACTATGAAATGGCAGTTGAAAAGATTTCTAAACTTATTTGAAATAACCCCTGTACCATGTACATGAAAGCCAATGCATCCGTCTTTCAGATCACACTGTTCATCCTAAATTGTTTGTTGCCAATAAAACTTTACCATAACTGTTCTAGACAACACACTGAAGAATTAAAGTCAGTAAATGAATGTACTAAACCCTTTTTTTAAACTGAATCGGCACACCAACATCTGTGTCTATTTTTAGAAAGAGTTTTGTTTTTTAATGTAACCACACACTTTATAGCTTCATTACAACAGTCCATTGATTGGATTGCAAATAAATGTTTTATTATTTGTCTACATACTTGTGGTAACGTTAGGCATTGGTTAAATAGTATTTACTTTGCTGTGGTTATTTTCTTCGTATATTTACAAAAATGAGTGAATACAGCCTGAACCATATGGTTCCAAACTGATTTTTATGGAGAAAATTATGTACACGCAGCAGATAAAATATTTTTGTTGCTGATTCTGTTCTTAAAATACAAATTTCTATGAACATAAGTTTAAGTTTCGAAACACAAGTTTGTATGTTTTTATCATCAAAAGATTACTTGCGGAAATTGAGCAGTGATGGTTGCTAACTTACTGTTGAAAGGGTAAATGGTCAGTCAGCTATCAAATAACTTGCCTGTGAATGTGCACATGTTTGTTTGTCAGTGCAATTGATATGAACACCTACTATTTGATGGCTTGAGATCTTCGTTTTGCCTTGAGCTATATATAAAATAAGACTGTATCTGCCTTGGCTAAGGCGAGGGAGAATAAAATTGTTTTTATTCTCTCATTTTTTCGTTCTGTTTGTTTGACTTAACTTTCACCATCATTTATAGGTCAAGAGACATCTTTGCACGACACAGGCAAAAATGCTGTACGCCATTGAAAATCCTACACTCTTATTATCATGGATTTTTGACTGTATCTTGTTATGTTGTGAGAGAGAGAGAGAGATGGTTTAGGGGTTAAGAGAGAATTACAGTATGGGGCATTTTGTTAATACTTACGTTTATCTGTAGGTCTATTAGTCTGCTTGCCTGACCAACCAATGCACTGGGGGGGGGGGCTTCAGACGTTTTCATATTTAATTAATATTTAATTAATAATAATTAATTTTTAGAACATTATTATAGGTTTAAGAAACAAAACAATAACAACAAAACAAAAAAGCATTAAATACATTACAGTATATGTGCCTCATAGCCCAAGAAATTTTTAGCATATAGTGTTGACAGGCTATTGCAACTTTGTATCATTGATATATGAACACTGTAGATAGATACAAGGAAAGTGTTCACATACCATTACAACAAACCATATTCTTGTAGGTTACTTTTTTGTAAGTTCATTTGCAAGGATGTCATCTAGCCCACATTCTTTTGTTCTCTTACTCCAGATTTCTGCATATTTTGTTCCTTATGGATGAGAGAGATGGATGGTAGGGAGAGAAAAGGGAAAGCAGAAAGGGTTGCGATGAAATTGTGTACCATGTTAAATTCATTTAGAAATCAGGGTTATTAATATTTGTTATTGTTGTTTTCATACATCACTAATGATTAATCAGTGGAAATTCATCATTGATCAATAAAATCGATAGCATACTGCAACAGTGTTTAAATATGCATATTATTGTAGCATGGGCGGATCACAATCTGATATACCAGTACTGTTGGTATATCAAATTTCTTTATACCAACACTTCAAAAGCCATGTTATTTTTAATATGTGTGTGTCTTTGAGTGTGTGCAGGTTATTCATACTTGAAAGTTATTTTTGGATTGAGAAGTATTGTGTATTGTATTTTGGCTATATGACTTCAGAAGAGTACAACTGAAACTACACATTGTTATTAATTTTAACTGACAGCAGATTACAGTATTGTAATACAAATAGGTAGAAATACTTAATCAAATGCCAATTAAATGGTAATAATTTTTCTTACTTTTTGAAACTTCAACAGAAAATGGTATTTCATAACATTTCTTAACCAGTTTGAAATAAACCCTCCCCCTTTTCATTATTTAATGTTGCATGATTTAAAACAACTATTCAGCATAATTTTTAAGCTTTAATGAGATTTGTACTGACATCACATAAAACAAACAAGTCATTATAACAGGTATGATTTGTAAGACATGCAAACAAGTCATTATAACAAGTATGATTTGCAAGACATGCAAACAAGTCATTATAACAAGTATGATTTGCAGAGATACAAAACAGAACTTGAAACATGAGGAAGCAAAGCATTTTAAATGGTAGTGATTAAAAGTGAATTTAGTATGTGGATAAATTTAAAACACAATTTAGGATAATTTCAACCCTCAACTCCTCCCCCCTAATTGAAATTAAATTCAAAAGCACCAAATGCAGCTTACACCTTTCTTTAAATGAAAGGAACTAACAGTAGGGCACATGATAGTGCATTATATAAGGACAGATAAACAAAAGATGGCTAATACAAATATTAACTGTCATCATCATGGCAAGGGGGGTAGGGTATTATTTACAGATACACTGTATTGCCTTTATAGTCTTTACTATTCCAGTATAGAATTAAAAATCTATATGAAATTAGTTTGTTCTTTAAATACTACATAAGCCTGGTTAGTGAAATGGTCAACTGTTAAGTTGTGTAAGGTAGGTGAGTGATGTCAGACCCACTTAGGTCTTGTGTTTATTATTGTTTTAGCTATTGATCCAGCTATGTTTGCATTAAAAACAAAAATATTTATTACAAATTCTGTTTCAGAAATTGAGGGACAAAATAGAATCTATACAGTCGAGAGAACTGTCACTTGATGACTTGGATGATGAGATATCAGACTATATACTCGAGGACAAGTATCAAAAGAAATTTGTTAAAGTCTGGGAGAAGTTGTGTCAGCTAAAAGAGAGAGAGACAACCACTGGCCGACCATTAGAGAGGAAGTTCATTTACGAGGGTTTGTTTTTCATAAGGACTATACGGGATAAATGAGCAAATTTGTAGCTTTCATTGATATATTTTTCTTAAGTGCATTACCATTTCATTAAATGAGTCCTTTATAACATCAATCAAGAACCCTAATCAGAGCTGTTTTCTGATATGATTTAACCATATTTTCTAAAGAAAAATCGGCAAAGTTGCAGCATGCCAGAGTTCTGTTCATTTATTAGGTTCTCAGAAATGTTCTACTCCACTAACATAATTACAAGTTAGGTCATCACATGTCAAGCCTGGGAGTTTCATGTTTTGATGAACTTTTGACAATTTAATTAGAGCTTGGGGCATTATTTGTATTGCATAGGGCCTGCTCTCTATAATTTGCTCCGCGTGATCAATAATCAAAAGATCTTCAATTGGAGAACCAAAGTTTGGAGATAGGAAATCAGGAGCCTAAAGTCTTCTATGATGATATGGAATGCTGGAAATCCTGCTCATGTAATGTCTTGTCATTATAAAGGTGTATAATAACTGGCTGAAATGCAATATTGTGTTGTAAAATCATGCTGCTAATAAGGAAGAAGAATGGGCAATTAGGGGCCATAACTCTTCTAAATGATCTTATTGAACACTTACAATATCCTAAGGCAGGGTACAATTAGTATAAAGCTACATGTCAGATTTGGCTGAAATGCTGCATAGCTTAGTAAAATCATTAGTTATTTTATCAAATCAAAGTCAGGAAGGTTGTACTTGGGCCCATTACTGTCATGGAATGCTGGGAATCCAACAAATGACACCATGTTGAAGTTGTGGGGACAATTTGCCTTTATAAAGTCTAAACAGTTGGCATTGAATTATAGAAAAGAATGTTCAGATGCTTGACTGTGCTTTAGGGAAAAAAACAGGAAAGCCAACAATTACATTTATTGGACATCATGTCATATCGAATCAAGTACTGGCTATGTGGGAAAGGTGATTGTCACAGCCGAGTAAATTTAAAAAAAACATAAAGATTATGTCGAATTGATATGTAGCACAAAGTCACTGACATCTTTGGGGTTTGGGACTGCAGCTTTTTTAACTGAACTTGAGGTCATTAAGGCCAAAGTGCTGCATCAGTCCAGACTTTATAATTTTAAAATGGATCTTTTCCAAGTTTTTAACTTGTAAAAATAAAATGTCATGTTACTGTGGTCTTTTAAGGTTGGCATGTCTGATAAAGGGTCAGTTCTAAAAATGAAAGTGTGTACTTGGACTTTTCCATTCATTTGAAATTTTCCAAATATACATGGGATTTGATGAAAATATTATAAAGATATGGCCTGAAAATGTACCAGTAATGCATGATTTTCATATGTTTGTTTCATTTTGGTGCATTGGACGGGGGCAGACATGCCTAACGTCCCGCATTTTGCGTATTAGTCCCCCAAAATGCCCAAATTTGCCTTTGCGTCCCGGCAAATACGCATTTAGTGTTGAAAATCCGCAAAAGTGGGGATAAAAAATCTGCATGTCATAAAAGATGCTATCACCGACCAGAACAGGAAATTATCAAATCTGCGTGTGCACGATGGTTTAATAAAGCCATTGCAAACACGTGTGATCTGAGGTGGTTCTAATACAAAAATCTACATTCACAGATTCTTTTACATTCTGTTTACAGTGAGTTGTTTTTTGATTCTGGACCAAAAAATTCATGGCTTCTAAAATGCAATTGGATATCGATGAAAGTGATTCAAAACTTACATCCAAAAAATGCTCAATGTTTTCGTAAAGAATACACTGATGAATATGAATTCTTCAAGCCGGGAAAAAATGCAGACACAAATGCTTTCTGCAGCATTTGTAATTGTGAATTTTCAATAAAGTCTGGAGCAATGTTCAATATATGCAGACACGTTTCAGGAAAAAGGCATTCCAACCTTGAAAAAGAAGTTAAACGCTCTAAGAAAATTGTTGGATTTATTTTTTATTATAGGCTGTATCTAGTGCGACTTCATCTTCTATGCCTAAGTCTGCTGTAATTAGAGCTGAAGTTATGTTACTAGATATTATCACTGAACTCAATCTGCCTATGAGCGCACTTGATACATTTTCAAAGGCTTTTAAAATTATGTTTAGTGACTCTGACATTGCTAAACAATTTCAGTGTGGTAGAGCAAAAGGAACTGCTATTGTTAAAGAAATAGTGGCCAATACTACATTAAAATTAGCCGAAAGAATGCGGAATTGCCTATTCACTGTTTCTACAGACGGAAGCAATGATGAAAAAAACTTAAAGATCTTTCCTGGACTTGAATTTTGTATATTTGTATATATTGTAAATAGGTGGGTACTGGGTTTTAAAAAAATATTTATTATAAATATTCATTATTGGTATTTAATGGTGTTTTGAGAGAATTTATTATGTTTATTCACGTTAACATACTTAAGTTCCTCATTTTCATGCTCTGTCCCTCATTTTTGGTGGTGGCACCCCTCAAAAACGTTTTCTTGGGTAGGCATGTCTGTGGGGGAATTAGTGAAAATTCCGCAATCACAAATTCTAAGTAGACCCTGCTAAAAGATAAAAAAGGATCAACAGGTCTGACACTTGTAAACCTGTAGACCTATATTGCCTGCATTGAATCTTGAATAAGTAAAGTTCACTTTGCAGTAAATTTGAACATAGTTAAAGATGATAACAGTACAAGTGTATGAAGTGACATTCTAAAACTGCCTTTTGATATATTTATGGATGTTGTACTATTAAATACACACACACAAACACATACTTATATACATGTACCTAGCTGTAGAAGATTTAAAAAAATGAATTGTTGTACTTGCAAAGTGTACAAGTAAAATTTTATTTTTACAGGTACACGCTATCCAGAAATTAACACACAAATTCAGAAGTTCATCAACAGAAACAAAATTTTTCCTGACTACCATGATATAAAAAGACTTGTCACCAAGGCGAATACTTTCTTCAAACTCAACCTCAGGTATTCTGCTTAAAACAGGTTGAAGCATCAATATTTTTGTACATTGTAATGACATAGCTGCCAACTGTCCCGTTTTTTCCGTATTTGTCCCGTAATTTGGACCTGAATATAGGTGTACGTTTTTGTTTGCAAAAAATACGTTTTTTAATTTAAAAAAAAAAATAATAATAAAAAATTCCCTTGCAATTTTCAGTTTAGAACGGGCACTCTGTTCCATTCTGATAGAAATGTATCGCATGTATATAGAATGCAGTTCTACAATATGATTGGTTCATTCAAAATCGAGGCTACCATGCCTGTCTTTATCCGCCATATTGGATTTTGCAAACAGTTACCGCTACCACTGTGTCTCATCTTCGTAATATTCAACTTCTAATCATGTTGAATAGGAAAGCAGAATATTCAGAATGTTCACCAGAAAAGACAAGAAAACAGAACTGAAAGGACAATTGTGCCATCTTGTTTAGATTTGTGAAATCATCTAGTAAAGGAGAAGACTTTACGTTTTGGAAATTGTGTAATGCGATTTCGTTATTGGGCATGGAGGCGCACATGAAATACAAGAGCACAAAAAAGTTAATAACCATCAGCTTGCTGCTTCATCATACACAACTCAGCCTGAACTTGGATGTATATAAATACCAAAGAGAACCTTGATGTAATTCGATCGAAATTCGGTTTATAAAATTTCTTTTATAAATGAACCTTCCTCTTTCAGTTACTAGTGTTGCTGGCAATTTATTTTGCACGCGTTTTCCAGATTGTAAAGGATTAGTCGTATGCTAGAATGAAAACAGTTCAGTAAGAAAATCACACAGAATTGAGATTATCAATGACAGTTGGTACATTGGAATCGATAATAATTGAAAAAAATAAACAAGGTATGGAAAAGGCTTCTATAAACAGCCTGTGTCTGAGTGTGTTGCACTTTTGCACCTTCTGAATTGGTTGGGTCAGGAATCTGGACACTTTTCCATGTCAGTGCATAGTTAAGACCGCCGAGGTGAAAACAACCGCCATATTGTTCTAGTGACTTGAGTAACGTGTGGGAGACAGTTATACAACTTTTAAGATATGCCTAAGATTTGCAGTGTTGGAGGGTGCACAAACCATCATATGCAAATGGAAAATTTGTCATTTTTCCAGTTTATGATTCACTGGTCAGGCCGAGATACTATTTTTACAACTTTTCCCTATGTTTTCAAGATGCACTTTCTGCGTTTGATGAATATAATTGACTGCTTTGAAATCTTCATTGAAAACCCAAAAGTGTAAAAAGCTAAAGCCGAATGCTACAGTAGCTACAAAAAACACACAACAGTGAAGTTTCTTGTTGCATATAATCCCATGGGATCAGTTGTGTTTCTGTCCAAGGCCTGGGGAGAACGTGTTTCAGATATTGAAATATCACGCAAATAAGGATATATCAGCAGAGCATTTCATCACCCTGGGGATCAGATTTTGGCAGACAGGGTTTTACTCTTCAAGAAGACATGGCAACTGAATGTTCTGCAGAGTTGATCTTGCCAGCATTTACAAAGGGAAAAAATCCCAGCTTTCTGTCCATGAAGTGTAACAATCTAGCAAACTATCATCAGTTAGAATTCAAATAGAGAGAGAGAGAATGATTGGACTTGTGAAGTCAAGATTTTCCATTTTACAAGGGACTCTGCCAATTCAGTTTGTGAATTCAGTTAAGTCAGAAGCACATAATAACATGCAATATTCGACAGACACACATTCATGGTTTTATATCCTGCTTGTACAGAAGACTATGCAGCACTTCTGAACAGAAAACAGAAATAATAAACAATATATAGGTAAACCAAAACAGTTTGGAATATCAAACATAACTAACGGTACTATACTGTTACTAAGCAATTGTTTTCACCTCCACAATATGGTGGAAAGTAGGTCACTAAGCTTGTGATGTCTTTCCGAATGGAACAGGGTGCCTGTCCAGAAGGTGCAAGTGTGCAACACGTGCATCTTTGACATTAAATAATTATGTAAGGCACTGTCCTACCTTACTGATGGTTGTATATGTTGTAAGTAGTTACATATGCATTAAAATTTTAAAAATCAGTATTTGGTCCTGAAAATCAGTATTTTTGTCATAAGCAATCAGTATTTTTGTACTTGGAGGTTGGCAGCTGTGTAATGATCAGTAATGTTGTAATAATGTAAAAATAACAGATGATGTTAATTGTATTTAAAGTTTTTATGCCTCTGCCATGTCTTTTGTGTTAACCTATGTCTGTCCATCACATATTTAATTTCATCGCTGCAAAGTGTCTTGTTTTTCCCATATTTGTCCTGTATTTTGGACCTAATATTGGTGTATGTTTTTCTTGTTAAAAATCCATTTTTTAATTTAAAAAAATAAATTAAAAATTTCCTTAAAATTTTCTGTTTAGAACGGGCACTCGGTTCCATTCTGAGAGTAAAAGTATTGCATGTACATAGTGATATATAGTTCTAAATTATGAATGGTTGATTCGAAATTAAGGCCATATTGGACTGTGCAAAGCAGTTGCCACCAACACTGTATCTAATAATATTCAGCTTCTAGTGATGTCAAAAAGGAAGGCAGAAAAATCAAAATTTTCTCCAGCAAGGTAAGAAAACAGAACTGGAAGGACATTTATGCCATCATGTTTAGATTTGTGAAACCATCTTGTAAAGAAGAAAACTTTGCGTTTTGCAAATTATGTAATTGTGATTTTGGTATTGGACATGGAGGCATTTTGGTATTGGGCATGGAGGCACCGTGACATAAAACAGCATGGAAAAGCTAATAAACATTAGCTTGCTGCTTCACCATCAACAACACAACCTGAACTTGGCGTAAATACCAGAGAGAACCTTGATATAATTTGATTTGAAGTTCGTTTTAATAAATTTCTTTTAGAAATGAACTTTCCTCTGTTAGTTGCTAGTGTTGCTGGAGATTTATTTCACACACTTTTTCCAGACAGTAAAATTACAAAGGATTACTTATATCCTAGAATGAAAACAGTTCAGAAAATCACACAGAATTCATCTCATTAATGAAAGATGGTACATTGGACTCAATAATGATTGAAAAAACAAGGTGTGGAAAAGGCTCCTATAAACAGCCTGTGTCTGAATGTGAGTGTGTTGCACTTTTGCACCTTCAGAATGTGCATCCAACTGGAACTGGGTGCCCATTCAGAAGGTGCAAAAGTTCAACCAATGGATCTTTGTCATTAACTCATTAACCCCTGAGCCAAATAGCTAGGCATTCCCCTACAGCATACTTGCAGAGAGATCACCTAGAGCAATGTCAGCCTTACCAGTGCCTGTATCTCAGAGACTTGCTGCGAGTACTTGGCTTGCATATTTTTACCGAGGGTGTTACTTGCAATAAATGTTATTTTCTTATTTATGTTCCTTCATTTAAGCTAAAATTTGGCACAGCGGTTCTCAATAAAATTACGTACATAATGGTATAAATTTCATGCTACATGCAGAAATAAAACTGATGCATAAAGATAAAATAAATGATTTTCTTACCAATTTGTTTCTCTTGCCATGAATAATCCATAAAAATCCATTATGAATTCACACTGAAAGATTAACACTATCAACACATGAAATTCATTCCATTTTATGTACGCAGAAACTCCTCTTGACATCTTTCTTGCAAACTTAACCTCATGTGAATACTCCATCAGTCTGTCAAGTAAAAGTCTACTCCCAGCGGCTGATTCTCGTAATTTTCATCATTTTCTAATCTAAATATTTCCACTATTTTTGCCGCTACCAAAATCAAATTTTTTTCCTTTTGTTCAGCAATGTTCGCTCTATCTATGTAAGCTAAAATTTTATTGGTTAAAATACATGCATAATTAGGAAATGGCTTGAAATCAACCAATGGTTTGTGCCGATTTAACTTGCCGTGCGGGATACAGGCCTAGACTAATACTGCCCCTTAGACTCGGCCCTTGGGAAACAAGCTAGGTAAAGTGTACCATGTTATCGTGGCACTCAGGAGATGAGGAAGGGAAAGTACAACGAGTTGTAGAGGCGGCAGGGGTTAATGAGTTAAATAATTATTTTCCTACTTCACTGATGGTTGTAGATGTTGTGAATAGATACATATGCATTAAAGTTTTAAAAATCAGTATTTGTTTTTGAAAGTCAGTATTTTTTTACTCTATGACTAGCAGCTATGTAATTTACAGAGCACTCCAAGCATTTCCAGCATATTTTGGATTGCCAAATGCTAGTGTTGTCCCCCCATCCTCAGTATTCTGAGAGATTGCATCTGGTGAATTCTCAATAATTAGCCCTGGGCACTCAGTTTCCTGAACTCTGAATCTAGTTGATGTACAGTCAAACCTGTCTTAAGCAGCCACCTAAGGGAAAAGGCCAAACTGACCTCTGTACAGGAGACCTGAATGGAGGTTCAACTATCAACCTTTGTTTGAATAAATAGCATGCATAAAACTATTATTGTTATTGATGATGATTATTATTATTATTATTGTTGTTGTTGTTTCTTGAATTGCTGTAAACTATTTTAATATAAAATTAATATTTAATACATATCCATAAACTTTTAAGTGCATTTTAAATTCATTGCTTTATTGGAGAAATTTGCAGGCAATTGGCATAATTTCCTATTTAAAAATTCACTTTATTATATTATCATTAGAAATTATGGTTGAAAAGGGTATCATTCATTCATTTTGTCATGTTTTCCCTGTCTGTATACAGTATGATATATATGGGTCTGGTAAGGAGGCAGGTGGCACAGCTGCTTGTATATTGCAATTGAGGTCAGCTCACTTCAGAAGTAAGAACTTAGGTCTAACATATAAAGTGTAAACCCAGCGATTAATAAGACAAGATGAAATACTATTCCCATCATGTATAAAAAGTGCAAGAGGTTTTATTCACAGTTTTCTTGCAAAATCTGGCATAGCATTCCTTAACAGTATTTAGCCAGCACAGTATCTTAAATAGTGACCGTAATGTTAGTCTGTTGTTTGTTCTTGGATTAATAAAGAGTAACCACCATGTAATGATTAAATGCTTAATATTTTCATCAAACTTGCATTTTTAATGGAGATCTTATTTGTATATTACAACTCTTTTTCTTCTTCAAATACATTACCCAATCATAATACCTTACAAGAACTACTACAAACTTGCAAATCCAGCCTTCCCAGATAACACTTTTAGCTCAAAAGAGCTAAAAGTTGTCTGCCTACATAGGTGGCGGTCGGGCAGAGTGATCTCCCCTTGATACAAGGATTGGTGGCATATCCCATGAATATCTCAGTTACTACTTCCACTCATGGTAACAAGCATGCTGATACATATAGGCCTTGCCTCCTCAGGGTTTCACTTTACATCTCTTTTTGATCATCGAGGCAACAACCAAAACAAAGTATCATCTCATGCAGTCAATACACTGACTGGTCACCAATTCTCTTCACCCTTGGTCAGTAGAAGAGACTCTTTAATTGGTGACCAGTTGGAAATCACCATTTCTACTAAAGGGCACTGTACAAGTTTTGTTAGTGGCAGACCTTGACACTCTTTGCCAGCACCTTCTGAGGCAGCTCAAAATATGTCAGCCTCGCCTCATGCATCCTTCATCAGTTCTTGACAGTACTATATCAGAGGAAGACTAGTCTTCAGAGCTTCAATTGAAGAAGTTTTCTGTCATTTACCCCCCAGGGTTCTACCCTCTTCCTCCTACCTTATCAGCTATCAGGACCAGAGCTCCAGTTGATCTTATCATGAAAAGGAAGAATTCAGATTACTAATGCAGTCTGGCAGAAAAGACATTTTGAACTGTTTACATCCTCAGTTACAAGATCCCAGTCTCTTTTTCTCACAAAAGCGCCTTCCATTAAGTTTTTGTTGGCAGTTCTACAATTGCCATACGCTTCTTTCAGTTGCACTCAATAGTTGGTCCGCAATGTAGTAGCCATAGGCTCTGTGTTGGACTTGGTATTGATGGGTATCTTCCAACAGGTGGGACAGAGCTCATCTTCTGCTCCTAATTTCAGAATGATACAGTTCTTGAACAGAGCTGTTTAACATACTTTAGACAGTGCAGCATACATGCCAACCATTATGCTTTTGGCATATCATTATGCTGTTTTCCACCAAATTATTTTTTATGCAGGCCTTTATATGGATTACTCTTTTTTGGTACTCCAAAAAATACAAATAAAGCAATAAAAAGTTCCTTTTGTCATTTTATTATCATCTTTTTAATTCCATAAATATACATTTGAGAAAATTTTTAAAAAGATGACTGCTGCGTAAGAATAGTGTAAGAGTACTTATTTGTTGGAGGTTTTTTTTAGCAACTGTATATATAACCTTTCCAAAAAAAGCAGATGGGGTGATTCAAATATGACCCTTTCCTCACAGTTCCTTATATTGATAAACTAGTTAGGTAGCATACCATTCTGTACTTTTAAACAAAATTGCATCATATGTAAAGCAAAACGCTTTACACTGTGTTATGGATGTTAGATGATGGAAAATTTTAGAGTAACTGGAATTTTTTCAAACTTCATAATATGTCCGATTGAAAAAAGAACTTATCAACACTGCTTTACAAACTTTAAAAGAAGAAGATGAGAGTAATGTAATACATCACTTTGAGCACATGACCATGCTCATTGTAAAGTTCCAGTTCATGATCATTCAGTGAACGTTACACATGTAGAATAGTTTAAGTGAGTGCTGAATATAAATAATTTTTCAGCATATTTTGTGTTGTATTCTGGTTCTAATCCATATGGATCTTGAATGATTTCTTGCCCTTTGTGACAAGAATTTTGACCAGCTGCAGAACCAGGTTAGTAGCAAAAATTAACATGCTGTAATTCTGGCATGTAATATATAGATTACACTTTTTACACCCAAATTACACTCTTTTGCCACTTATAACAGCAATAATTATGCTTATACCTCTCAGGGGGGTGGGGGTGGGTTGGCATGTATGATGCAATCACAAATTTACCCACAACTACAGCACCAATACAGTGTAATTAAGGGAAATCAAAAGGAAATAAGGGACACAACTCAAACACAAACCTTACAAGCTGTCTTAATGTAGTTCCATCAAAAACCACAGTTCTCAATGAACCAAAGTGGACAAAGACAGAGAGGTAGTGGTTGCTTGCACCAAAATTTCTCTACATGACCTCCTCCATGTCTCAAAAAATGGCATCATCTCCAGACTGCCCTTACACAGATCTCAGTAGGCTTCAGTTCTTTGCTGCTGAATAGATCAAGATTTGCCATGATGATAAGTAGACCCAACAAGTGGTTTCCAAGGGACTCTGCATCACTTCAGAACACATCCTTTACTGTCCAGAGTCCCATAAGCTACAAACATTCCAACAGACCATTCAAAGCCACTACCTTGGCACAAGAAATAAATGACCTTCAGAAAGAAAAGGGCCGTAGAAATCATTCAAAATAACAAATTCCCTACGATTTTTTTTCCCAGACTTTTCTTGGTCCTAAAGGCAATCGGCACGTAGACTTTTCCAGACCTGCCAACCCATACAGTTTAACTTAAGTTGTTATTCAGTTGGTCTGAGGATTTACATAAGAGTCAAGTTTTAGTGTCACTATTATTCAGCTAAATTTTGCAGACAAATGGCCTGAAGTTTGCCATACATTTTCCACAAAGTTACTTACCCAAGTTAAGTTTGATGATCATTATTTTGTGGCAGACTTTTATGGAGTTATGCCCACTGCTTGAATCAAAACTTGCACTTTAAGGCATCTTATTGACAGAAGCAACCATGTTGTGTGAACACATTAACACCTGGAGATTTTTGTCATTTTTGCATGAAATGTGAGTAAGAAACACATTATTCAACCCATCATTTTCGTGTCCTGGCCCCTTTTCACTCCAAATCCCAATCTTATTCCACTTTTTGCAAAGGTTCTCCTGGTCTGTGTGCAGTTCAGACCGGTCTGCCTTAGATCAGAGGCCAAAAAGTCTAAAATTCGGACACAAAACTGGATTCTGACTACGAGCAAATTTTGGATGTAAAAAAATTGGGTCACAAGAAATGTTTTTCCCTCTGTATTTTGTAATGTGACTAGAAAGCCCAGATTATTTGGTACCATTGTAGAGCTACATGTCTACTTTTCTGTAATACCACCCACTTTAATATATCTTAAATGACCATGACACTACAGAGCTCGGAAGTAGGATGCTACCTCCTGATTCTTAAACGGGGTGGCAGGGGTTAATGAGTTAATAGTCATGTCAAGAATTGGCAAGATTATACCCTTTTTAATTAGAAGTTGATAGGTTTATAAATACTGGTCATGATATTTTTGATAGTGCAGCAGTAATGCTTGCACTTTTCCATTTTCAGCATTATTGAAATTATTCCCATTTTGGCGCAACCAAGAAGCTCCCCATTCAAGACTGGTCATTACCTTCACATAGACCACATTATGTTAATGTTGAGTGTCTACATTAAATGTTCTGACAAATTATTGTACACTTGACATAAAAAAAGTAAAGATTGAACTTTAATTATTTTTTACTAGGACACCTGCTATAGAACGTATAGCAAGAGAGGCATTTACTGATGTTGGCAATCAGCTTCAGCAACGGAGGATAGAAGACTTCAGGATGACCTTTGGTTCCAGCCTCACTGACCAGTGCAGGTAAATTGTTGAAAATAGACCACCTTTGGTATTGTAGGCTTAATAATTTTCTTCTGCATTCAGTTTTTTAGCTCACTTGGTTCAAGGCCAAATGAGTTTTTGATATGGCCTCTTGTCCATTTTCCTTCCTTCCATGTGTCATTATTTGCTTGTGCACACTCTGAGGCTTCATTTCTAATCAGATTTGATCTGTAAGATTATATTATGAGTTTGATTATGGGCAATTTCCTTGTATATTAACGAGGTGAGCTTGAATCAGATTGGCTAAGATTGTGAACTCTCTAGGGGATATATTTCTGATTGGTAGATAAGTTTATATCATCGAGATCTTGGTTGAGTTGGATTCTGAGAAACATAATCTAATTGCATATTAATCAGGTGATAAGATGTCTGAACCTGTGAGCACTCTTGAGCCCATATTTCTGATTAGATGTGATAAGTTAGAACATATTATCAAGATCTCATATGAGTTTGGTTATGAGCAATATCCATGCATTTTAATAATCTTGCAACTGATTGACTGAGTTTGTGAGCACACTATAGGCCATATTTCTTATCTGATTTTGATCAGATTTGATATGTAAAATTTGTGAAACAAGGGATGAAACAATACACCTGTGTCATGTACAATTCACAATACACAGCCTATGATACATTATTGGTACACATATGAACTTGATGGTCTTTCTATCTTTGGAAGGTCTGTCAGTGGTATGTGGTGCCCTTTTATGTAGTTTACTAGTTGTATTTCCAATACAGACAGACATATACTTAGCAGCTGTTTATATGCCATTCTAATCCATGACAAGATAACATTAAGAGGTTAGTGTTAGGACTGGTCAGCCTGTTGTCAGGATAATGTGACTGGGTGGGACATCATGCTACATATCTGCGGCATGATGCCCCAGTGCTAGACATCACTATAAACTGCCACACTGCAGACATCATAGCGATATGACTGAAAAATTGTTAAAGCTACGTTAAAAATCTAAATCACACCCACACACTGTTGTCAGTGATTTGTATTCAGCATTTTAGGCCATATAAGGCTGCTCCATGTGATCAGTTTGCATGACTCACTTTAACCACCAGACAGAGGTATTTTGATCAGAATATCTTTACTTCTTAATTTCATTTTTTTCAAATTCTTTTTATTCAGTTTATCTTAACCCCAATTGGGAAATGTAGTCTTGTAGCACATGATCCCGCAGTGCTAAATGTTTGAGCGAAAAAATGTAAATTTACTTTTAAATTGAATTTATTTTAATTTGGCTTGTTATTCTGTCATTTCTACATTTGCTGAAAGGGTGATTGACTGGCATGACCCATCTATTTTTATCCATCCAGCATGTACATCGGACTCATATTTAACACAAGTTGTGGTCTCCAAATAACCCACTAGTATCTCCATTAAAACTTTTCCCAGCTCCAGTAATCTGATATACTTCATAAAAATGTTGTCATCATGACTCATCATCCGAATGAAACCCTCATCTAAAGATGAACCACGTTGGGAATTGACCATTTTGGGTTTTCTCGGTAGCCTGTATTTTAAACATGCATTTGTAACACTTCCTTAATGCAAGTTCAAAAATTGCGACATAATGCTTGTTCTAGGGCACAATGTGCCAATCAAATTTAGTTTTAATGACCATTTATGGCAGGGATCTCAAACACGTGAGCTGCATGCGACCTGCCAAGTCATATCCTGTGGCCCGCAGAATGATTGGCATCACAAGGTATCATGAGAGATAACAAAGGTTGTGCAGCCCTTGGCCATCGAAACTGCCCTTATGTGGCTCACTGGGTGGTTTGAGTTTGAGACCCCTGATTTATGGCATATAGTTATAGTTATTCATAAATGAAAAGTTTGCCAGTATGATGTCCATTATGGTCACCACAGGAGATGTTTTGAAAATCTTGTTATCACTACTTTTCCTGGATGAACAGTCATTTCAACATGGGGGGTTTCAAGAAAGACTTTTATTGATGTTTATTTGGTCTTAAATGACAATGGTACCAATCTGACATCTGTTTGTAGCCATCCTGAAAATCTTGTTATTGCGCAAAATTATCAGAGATGGTTTAAACACTCTAATGTTAAAATGAAGAAATGGTCTTATTTTGGATTCCTAAAAATTTGTTTTGGCTATTGGCATCAGTCCCTTTGGTTTTATGGGTTTAACGCCAATTTTCAGCACATGATAGACTAAGCATGTTGGCCAGTATATTTGACAGAGGAAGATCATGTGAAAACCCCAGGGAAGACCACCAACCCACTGGAAGCTACTGGCAAGCTTCCTTAGAAACTCAGACCCAAACAGACAGAAGTAATATGTCAGTGATCCATAAAAGCAAGCCCCTTAGACTTCATGGCCACCAAGGGACCATCAGTCACTTTTTCAGGACTACTGATTTAAAAACATTTCCTCCCTTCACTAAAAAAATGCACATATTTCATCAAGTTTTCAATCCTTGACATTATAAGGCAGTTCATTCAGTAAAGTGGGCAGCATATATGGACCCAGTTATAGCAAGGGAGAGCTGTATAAAAAGCAAACTTGCACCAGAGGTCATAGAATTGACCTATACAAGTACAGATAATTGATGTGCAGATAATCATTATTTTACTCTATGCACAAATGACGTATGTGTATGTTTGTTTTCAGCTACTTCCAATATATTGATATCAGACATAAAACTTCTGAATGTTACATTTTAAGATCTTTCTTTCTTTTTTGACTGCCAGGAACAGTATTGACCCAGCACTTCTGGATGCAGAATTGCGGTGCAAGCTGGAGCAAAATAGAAGTGTTTCAAAGAATAGACTAGATGATGTAAGTTCTGCAATAGATCAGTACACTGTCAGTTCACATTTATTCTTGGAGTACAATGAATTTTTGTTCCTTTTAGTATCACAGGGCATAGGCCAGGAGAACTTATGCGAAGGCCTGTTGTCCATCATCCATCTCCCTGTTAATGCAAGTTTGTTATCACTACTCCTAACAGGACATGGAGGATTGCCATCAAACTTTAAACACACATTCATCCCAAGGTCTAGTTGAAAATGGTGCTGCTTATGCATAGAGTAATCTTGTTATCTATACTCCTGAACAAAATACCATACCAACATGGGGTTTTCACTAGAAGATATCTCATGATGTCTGGTTGGTCCTAAATGAAGATAGTTCTGTTTCTGCATGCAGTATGACTTTCACAGTGGCCATCTTGAAAATAATGTAATTGCTACTCCTGAGTGGATAGTTACATCATCATGGGAGTTTCAATGAAAGACTTCTTTTGATGTTTTGTTGGTTCCAAACGAAGATGGTAACTATCGGACATGCAGTATGGCCACCATGGCAGCCATCTTAAAGATCTTATCACTTCTCCAAAGCAGAAAAGTCGCATCAAGATAGAGTTATCAGTAGAAGGCATTATATGGTATCTAGTTGGTCCTAAATAGTGCAGATCTGACATCCAGTATAGCTGCAAGGATGGGCATTATACAAATCTTGCTATTTCTTGCTCATAATATGTTATCCAATCATAATACCTTAGGAGAACTACTGCTACCTCACAAATCCAGCCCTCCCAGGTTAAAACATTTTTGGTAAAAAAATAGAAGTTTTCTGCCCGCCTAGGTGGCAGTTAGATGGATTGATCTTGCCTTGATACTAAATTGGTGCCAGATTCGATGAAATCGTCAGTTACTGTTTCCACTAGTGCTGAGTAGCATACTCTCTACAGAGAGGCCTTGCAAAATCCCTGCAAGCAGTTTGGAAGTTTTCTACATCAAAACAAGTTGGAGGAGTTTCACCTTCAAAGGGAAGTATACTCCTATAAATTTTCAACTTATCCATATGTGGATCAATATCCCATACCCCATCTCAACTTCAAGAAATGGACATCATCATGCTGTCCATATAACTCTGATCATAATGGACCAGACCATAATCAATCATACAGTATCAGCCTCCAGAAAACAAACTTGCCCTGTTCCACGACTAGTATAGTGCAGCTAGACACTTCCTGCATACGATGCCCAGTTTAGTGCTGCGGTACCTAAGAACCCATTCAAGAAAACAGTTATACATCAGACTAATTGACATAGTGCTGCTAAGCACTTCCTGTGGATGATGTACGGTCTTTACAGGGACTCTCAATGATCAGTCTAACTCCCATTGTGCTGCCAGGCACATCTGTGGACAATGTCCGGTTTATATATGCACTGTTGTGGATCAATCTAGTCCACATAATACCTCTACTCACCTGTGATATACGATATCCAGCCTGGTGCCTCAGTTCCTAAGAAATGACTCTTCACTCACCCTCAAGCCTCTGCCATCAAAAGGGAGCCTCTACATAGCAACACATTAGAAGTTCTCTTGTCATTATTAGATCTTATTATGATGAATGAAACTCAGCCTTGCAGGCTTGGGCTGAAGAAGTTTTCTGCCCACTCTCATTGGAGTTCTGTCCTCTTTCCTCTACATCACCTGCCAGGTCTACACTGCCAACATCAGGTGATCATTGTGTATGAAAGAATCTACTTTCAATTGCTTCTACAATATGACAAATTACTACAATTTTGGGACTGCTTACACTGTCAATTACAAGTTTCAAGCATGTACAGACATTTTTTTCTCACAAATGTCTTCTCTTTTCTCCATCTGGATACCCATGAATTAATTCATAACGTCGTGACCATGGGATCAACATTGCATGTAATATCTGTGGCAGTCTTTTACCTTCTCCCACCCTGAACCTCAGTGGAATACAGTGAGAGCATGTTTGTAAGATGGTCCACTTCAAAACATAGAGACCCAACATATTATGGCCATTTCAGAGTAAATCATTGCAAAGTGAATTCTAATGTACAATCGGGGATGATTTACTGCATCTCCAAATTCCAGGAATTTTGGCTAGATGCTATTTTTAGATTTCAGTTTTTAATCAGCTTCTGGCATGATATTGTAGGGTTTATGAGTTAAAAAAAACAATAAACAGGGATCGCGCTAGGCTTCGCCAATGTCGCAGATTGCACAATGTTTTCCTTATTGGCAACAAAATATACCATTGCCGATTTTTTTTTTTTTGCAACATTTTTGGCTGTTGAATATTGTATATGCAGTCTTGGGTTTTGAGTGAAGAAATTCAAAGGCACCATGACTGGAAGCTGCAAATTTGGATATACAATTGCACTGGAATCTGTTGTTACATAAACAAATCCTTGGTTCATACTGACAAACCACCCTAACACGGCATTGTTATATCATAATCTGCCTATGCTGATGTCTGGCCTTAGTACTACTGTGTGCCATAAGATAACCAAAACAGTCGCACTACCTGACTAGCTACAATCAACCAGACGATAGCAATAATTTTATCTTTTTGACAAATGTACCAGAAAAAATAGTTTTGCTGAAACTTACAAAAATGAAAACTGATTACCTTTAACACAGATCGTTCTGTATATATGCTAAGCACAACCAAAATTATGTTTCAGTCAATGTTCTACAATTATTTGATGTTGCTGCAGCAATAACAAATGGGCATTTGTTTGGTCCTTCAAAGAGGGACTTTAGCAGCGCCTTCAATAACACATGCACCTTCATCAAAGCAAGCCGAAGACCTTTGATCAAAGAAAGTCATCAGCAAACTTAAATAAAAGCATTGTTTCATTTTTAATAGTGATTAGAACATATTTATTATGTCATAAAAGTTTCCTGTTTGTAGCAAAACAGTTCATGCTTACGATCGGTACCAATAGTGTTGTAAAAAAAAACAAAGTTCCAATATTTTGAAACAATAGATATCGGACTGTCAAGTTAAATGAAGGTAGGACATCTCACAAAAATGTTTGTTAAACTTTTTCATTTGTTCACATGTTTTCATTTCCGTATGAAGAGCCTCATCCCCTCGGTAGCCTCAGCATCCTGGTTGTTGTCTCTGGCTGACCAAAATCTATGCCAATTTAAGTACATGTAATTTTGGAGCAGAAATATCCAAAAGACAATACATGTGAATAAAGTGGGGCATCTGTTCTGCATATTGGACTAAACCCACACCAGTGAATTCGCTTTGCATATCGGCTCACAAAGTCAGGACAGTTGCCACAAGCATTGCATAGGGACAAAACTCTTCTCTAACCGTAATTATCCATGCCATGAGATCTGAGTACACTTCTCCTGTCTTGTCAGAGACCTTTCATCTAAAAAGGCTTATTTCAGTCGGCGGGAAACTTTACTCATGGTGCATAAGGTTACCATTCTGGTCATTCAGCAGATTCATAGAGATGTGGCTTCATGTCTTCTGCTGGATTTGCACAAGGAAAAATTTTATCCTTTCTAAGTCAACACACACACACATATGGAGTCACTTTCCAGTCAGGGTATCTAGAAGCTGTCTCACATACCTTAGGAGACCAGAGATGGTCTCTCTGAGATAAGGGGATGTCTCTTCCTCCACCTGTTAAATATTTTCCTTCGGTATTATAATTGGGTAACTTATTCTGAGGAAGAAACCAATGTTTTTTTTGTAAAATGTATTTCTTCAATAATACTTACCTATTCATAATACACATACATCCTCCCAGCCTCCTCACAGTTACATCTATATAGAGAGTGTACCTTCCACTGCAGTAGTAACTGGCAATCTGACTGGATTTGGCACCAATCCTGGTGTCAAGGGAAGATTACTCTTTCTAACTGCCACCTAGGTGGGCAGATAACTTTTTAGCTTTTTAGCTAAAAAGTTTTAATCTGGGAGGACAGGATTTGCAAGGTGGTAGTGGTTCTCCTAAGGTATCATTATAGGGCAAGTATTATGGAAGGAACATACTTAACTAGAAAAAATTGGTTTCTAGTCTGCTTGAGGGGAACGTAATATTGGCTTGGGTTTTCACCAGAAGACTTGTATCTAGTCAGACCAGAATGAAAAGGGGCTCTGGGTGGCTGAAAGACCTAAGGCGCTCGTATTGTGAGCACGTATGTTTGAGTCTCTGCTTCAGTGATGTGGGCATGTGAATAAACTTGCCAGCAGTCTTTTTTTTTTTGTAGGTTAGTGGTTTTTCATGAGGTCTACTCAGGTTCTTTCTGCACCAAATTATACAGGCTGCCATGTATACCTTTCATGTGCTGAAAAATATCATTAAACCCCACAAAACAAAAACCTACATGAAAAGTGTGCCACCCAGACAGCTTGAAAATCTTGTTATTGCTACTCCACCAGAATGGATTGTTGTGTAAGCATTGGCTTTTCACCAAAGGTCTTATGTTATCTAGTTGATCTTTAATGCAAATCTGACATCTAATATGGCCACCACAGCAGCCATCTTAAAGATCTTAGTATTACTACTCTTGCTGGACAGAAGTTGTATCATTGACTATATTCATTGTAAGACTTCTTATGGTGTCTAGTTGGTCTTAAATAAATTTCTGCCAACCTGGTATCCAGTATGATTGCCACCGTGACCGGCTTTTAAATGTTGTCAGTAATTCTCCTAGATGGAAGTCAGGAAAATTTGGGTTTTCACCAGAAGTTTTCTTACCCACTATGGCAGCCATCCTGAAAGTCTTGTTACTGGTACTCGTGCTGGACTTCAAACTCCATATCAGTATGGGGTTTTCACCAGAAGACTAATCACAGTATTTAATTGGTCCTTAATGAAAATGGTGCCCATATGAACTATAAATTTTTATTTTTTTAAAAAATTGGCTTCTAGAGGAAACATTCTTATCTCCAATTCTCCTGAATGGATGGTCATATTAACTTGGGACTTCACCAGCCGTCTTCTGATGTTTTCCAGTTTGACCTAAATGGAAATAATGCCAATTTTGAATCAGATATGGCTGCCACAGTGGCTAACTCGAAAATCTTGTTTTGCTTAAGAATATTGGAATGGTTTCAGCACTCAGCAGTTAAAAAGAAAAAATGGTCTTGAGTTCCAGGAAATACATTTCAGTCAGTAGAGCATCAGCCCCTTAGGCTTCATGTTCCTTTTGAATCCACAAATTTTAGTATTGATGAAAATATGGTTTATGTCAAAATTTCCATGAAAATAAACGAAATCATAATAGTTCTCCATGCTGTGGATTCCATTGTAGCTTGTTCATTATACATTATTCGCTTTCATCTGTACAGTTAATGGCACATGGACTTGTAATGTCACCCATTCTCAGATGTTAGTACAGTCAAACCCGGTTATCTCGATTACGTCGGGAGTGTAAAAAAATCATCAACATAACCGGGTCCCAAGATATCAGGATTTAGTTGATAAATCTACTTCAGAACAATGATTATGCATCTAAAGTACCAAAAATGAGGAGTTTTGTTTCTAAAAACAAATGACATTTCCATTGCACAATAAAAATAATAATTCAGTCATGCCTGGTTGCAGAAAAAAGAAGATTGGATGTCTTTTTAATGAGATTAAGTAACAAGTCACACATTTTCACAACAATAAGTTACTGCAACAATGTCAGTGGTCTGAAGTTGTTTTTATTTCCCTGGGAATAGCCACATCCCGTTGGTAGCCTCAGCAAGACAATGATTTTCTCATGCTATCCAAAATCTAGGCCAATTGAAGTATATGCACATGTATGACTATACTTTAAAAAAAAAAAGTATTTTCTTTCGTTAGAGTTGACTTGTGACTAGCAGCAAAATGTAACTGACCAATATTGCGCATGAAAATTGATAATTTTTTTTGTTGATTGTCAGAGGTTCCTTTACACCAGTATATGCCGGTTTTTTCCGATAAAATTTGCTTCTGTACCGGAAAAACATTGGGCTGTCGGCATTCATGTACCAACAAACTGTAAAATGTGTTTGAAGTCTTTTAAGTTAACTGTCCCAACATCAAATTCTGAATGAAGCCAATGTATTCCATTCATACAGTTGTAGTCCCATGTCCCTCCCAACTTTAATCAGTCACCATCGACTAGAACACAGCACCAGATGGAAAGGTCAGCTGATCTCTTTGATGGATTGCAAGAGTTTGATATTCAAGACCAAAACAAAACAAATGAAAGCACTTATCTTTCTGTTTAAAATTTTAATCCTATCAATCACTTTCTGCTTCATTCCATTTGTGTTGAAGAATATGCAATCATGGTACTGTGATGGACAATTTCATTTAAAAAAATACTGGGTGCTATGGATTTTTTTTTTTACAATACCATTGGTGCTTTTATTTACTCATGTTCAAAACAAATTAATAATGTGGGGGGGTGCAGCTTAGTTTGGAATTTTGCGGGTTTCTTTTTATAGATTATTGTGAGTCACATGATCTAGCCATGCTGAAGTTGAAGGCTTACACTCGCACCAAGCATGGAAACACTTTAACTATTACCGAATTTGCTTTAAATTTGCTCTGTAAAACAAATTAGATATTTAAACTTATAATTTTCCGAGTTACAGATAAGATCAAATTCGTGATGCTGTGTGGGATGAACTATATTGTCGTGGTGTTGACATGTGATAATGTCCATTTTGAATGCAGCTTATGTAAAGGTCAGAAACGCATTCATTCAGTTTCCTTACCCTAAAGTATTGTTCACAGGATAATCTTCTCCACTCAGTGCAAGTGATAAACCATGCATTGATGAGGTTGGTTGATTAGCATTTGTACTGGTAAAATTTGGTCTTGTAACGACTTTTTTTATCATTGCCTGTACGAGGTACCAGTAATAGCAGAAACGCCGGATGATTTCTTGTAAAAATTTCTCTGAGATGGACGTTTAAAGTTGCATTTAGTCAAATTAAGCGGGTCCACATGTTACTTCGGACCGAAACTTACGCCCGACATAACGGGGTTATTGACTTAACAGGGGTCAAGATAAGCGGGGGGAAAAACAGCATAACAAAGAAGGATTTTTTTGGGACCGGCCCAAAACGCTTGACATAAACGCGGATTCTCAAGATAACCGAGGTTGAGATAAGTGGGTTTGACTGTATTGATTACATTTGTGTTGTCATTTGCTCCATTTAAAGTAGTAGGCAGACTTTCATGTTCTTGTCTTTTTTTTTTTTTTCTTTTTTTTTGTTTTAAGTTTATGGGATGGCTAGTTGTCTGTCATCCATTAGTCCATTTGTTATCGCAACTTCTACTAAACTAATTGAGGATTGCCATCAAACTTTTTATGCACATTCATCCCAAGGTCCAGTTTGTCCTGTATGAAAATGGTGCTGCTTGGATATCCAATGTGGCCACCTAAGCAGACATCTCGAAAATCAATCTGTACTCCTCTTGAATGGATGATCATATCAACATCGGGGTTTCTTATGATGTTTAGTTGGTTCTAAATGAAAACGGTGCTAATCTGACATCAAATATGGCCACTACAGAGGCCATCTTGAATGTATTTTTTTGGCTACTTCTCCAGAAATATAGGTCATATTGACATTGGGTTTTCACCAGAAGATG
Organism: Megalonaias nervosa; assembly: GCA_016617855.1. Lineage (NCBI taxonomy): Eukaryota > Metazoa > Mollusca > Bivalvia > Unionida > Unionidae > Megalonaias > Megalonaias nervosa. The sequence continues at coordinate 3,982 of JAECUM010019464.1, read as the reverse complement.
TCTTGATGTCAGGTTGATCCTGAATATAAATGGTATTGCTTGGACATTCAGTATGGCCACCAATCTTATTATTGCTGTTTCTAATAAATGAATGGTCATAACAATATGGGGTTTTGAGCATACCTGCCATCGATTCCGGTTTGATGGAATCATTCCAATGTTTAGACCTTAATTCCACATTCCGAATATGCTGTTAAAAATTCCAATTTTTATGTCTTGAAGTTTTTAAAAAATAAATTGATTTCAAAATCTAAAATTTGCTTTTTAAACGAACCTGCACTGGCCGCCATTTGTAAAATTGGGACCTTCCAATAAGTGTATATCATAATGGTGGCATTGCATTAAAAGCATAAGAATGTTGGATGACGATATAAAAAAACATCGGAACAACCAGATGTGGCCAAGTGTAATCCCAGGATGAAAATCAAACAGAAATACCATGAAAAATATGCTTTAACTTACCTGATTTAATAGGTAAATCACGCTTGACTGAAAGCTTTGGAGGCCTCAGTGACATGTTTCTACTATGAAGCACATTACTAGCAAAAGCTGTGGAATCTAGATAAAACAGAGTTCATGTTTTATGACTCCTGCACACTATAGGTATTGTTTGCAGATCATGCTGGGAAACTTTTCCCAAGAAAATATTCCCAAATTCTTAGATTGCAAAAAAGTATGTATCTGCCAGAAATAAAACAACTAGCATCATCCACACTCTGGGAACGTTAGCATTGTGAACAAGAACGAAGCAGAATTTAGATCAAGGTTCTCTACTGATATACTAAGTTGTGTTATAACCAGAAAAATGATGATGATAGCAACTGATAGTTGTTATGATATGGAGCCTGGTCAGGAGTTGCTAAATAGATATAAAAGTGCAACTAGAGACAATCTGGCTGATAATGATCACAGTAAAATAATTCCAGCTGTGTGAAGTAGTTTAATGCTTGTTGGAATTATTCCCAATTCTTTTAAAACTTGTATTACTGTAAGGTACATTTTCAACATTGATCTTATATTATTTGCATGTGTTAGCAGGTAAATGGTTATATATTTTCATTATTTTGTGCTACACTATCTGTTGTTTGATTATTTTACAGCTATTTATTAATGTAATATGATTAGATGTACTAAATAAAATCAGTATCTTTTTGTGAAAAGAGTGTTAATGATAAGTCACCCTGTGAATAAAACTAATAACCTATTCCAGGAGTCAGTTGTATGATTCCCTTTTTTGATCTAAAACTAGCTGGCAGGTATGTTTTGCAGTCAAGTTGGTACAGAATGAAAATTGTGCTGCTGAGACATTCAATATTGAAGGTCATATCAACATTGGGTTTTCACCAGAAGACATCATATGGTGTCTAGTTGGTCTTAAATAAAAATTGTGGTGATCTGATATCCATTATAGCCACCACAAGGCCATCTTGAAAATTTTATTGGTACTCCACCCTGATGGAAAGTCATCTAGATATTGGGTTGTCACCAGAAGATCTCTTACAATGGTGGCCATCTTGAAAATCTTGTTATTGCTACACATCCTAAGTTGAAAACCATATTACATAGGGTTTTCACCAGAAGACTAATTATGATATCTAGTTGATCCTGAATGAAAGTGGTGCCCATCTGACCTTAAATCTGGCTACCACAGTGAACATATTGAAAATCTTGACAGTCATGTCACTAATTCTCCTAAGTCTTCTATTGGTGTCCAATTTGTCCTAAATAAGAATATTGCTGATCTTAAACCAGTATGGCTCAAGAATATCAGATGTAGTTTCAATACCCAGCAGTTGAAAATAAGAAATGGTCTTACCTTGAATTTTGGAAATTCTTTTCAGCCAGAGGAGAATCAGTTCCTTCGAGGGACTCTTATTTCATTTTATATGCACTACAGCTTCCCAGAATAATAGTCCTTTAAAAGTGAACATTTTATGGTCTTTGGCTTTAAAACTACAAATTCTTTTATTTCACCAAATACATTACCTGATCATAACATGTCATAGGTAAGTGGTTTCCCTCTTGTTAGGTCAGTCCTTCTGCTGCATTAATATGGCCTTATAAGAGGGATAACTTTTTTAGAGTGGGATCACACAGATGTGGGTAATAATTACATATAAAGTATGAAAGTCATAATGTTTAATATTTTTGTTTCAAAATCACAGACTTATTACAGAATCACTGTGATAAAACTTGTAACAATGTTATTTAATTAATTACAAATACTTGGGAATCATCAATTATTGTCCATCACCATCTTGTCAGTACAATCAGGATCCAAATATCTGTCTGTAACTATCATTGTCCATCCATTCCATTTTTTTCCTCTGGTGTAGAATGTGTAACTGATGATATCTGTTTTAATCTTCCTGGCATCAAATTTATCAGCAGTTATCACAGGACTCATCCTCTTTTCATTTAGTTGAATTGCTTTCACTTTTCCTTCTAAACAGAGAATGGCTGTTGGCATTTTGGTCTTTTTGCAACATCCTATTCTTTCCTTTGCAATTTGTACTTATTACACAAAATGCTCAATGTTTACAAAGGAAGTGAGCTTGTGATGTGATCAGCTGGTTGTTAGTCTGGTTCCCTTTTAAATATATTTTGTAATCTAAGAAAGAGGAGCCACAGTAGCCAAGATGCCATTTTACTTTACACAGACCAGATGTCACACTGACTTGAGCTGAGCAGTAATGTCCTTCTCAGCAGTAAGCTTTTATCATCTTGATAATTATTGGAGGTAATAATAGACAGTAATTATCAAAGCAACAAAATCTTACATATAAGGAACACATGCAGCAAGAATAATTGAATTACTTATGTCTTTGTATGGATTAAAATTTATTACATTATCAGTATAGTGATACAAATGTCAGTGTGTTGAATTTAGGAATGAGTGAATATATGTGAGATTTCTATCTGTACTTCCCATTATATGGCCATTTGTGATGGATAAATTTGACAGTTGTTACACTAGTAAGCTAGCTGCAAGTGGTGGCTGTACTACAGGGGTAATTGTGAACACAAAACTCATCTGTGTCAAGGGATTCTGGCTGTACAATACAGGTGACCCCAGATGTGAGTATAGTGGTTCTGTTCAAGGTGGTTACCACTACCTTGCAGATCCAGCCTTCCAAATCCAAGAAAGTTATTCAGTTGGTCTTTTGGCTTGATTTACAATCAGAAGTGCTGAAAGCTTGTCTGCTTGGCAAGGTGACAGTATTACAACTCTACGGTCATAAACAAAGTAATAGAAAAGAGTGAGAAGCAACAAGCTTTTTTAAATTCAACAAATAATTTATGTCCTTAGAATAGAAAGTGAAAAATGTAAAAAGAACTTACTGTATTGCAAATTAAATTCCAAACTTACAGTATTGCAAATTAAATTCCAAATCATTTTAGCATAACTAACACAAGTCCTAACAATTAAAATTCATAATAAACTTTAGTGGTATTCCAAAATAAATCTAACACTAGAAGTGTTGATGTGCCTGCAATGGCCTGTGTCATGGGGATGTGCCAGCAGTCATTTGTTGGATCACAATAATACAATCCAAGAATATATCCTTATTTGAATTTCACTATAAATCCAAATCTTTCTTTCCAAGAATGTTATTTTTGAGCATTTTGTATTTCCAGAGAAGAATCACTTGAATTAAATAATTTGAATAAATAAATTCCAGCCCAGATGAAATACTGGACACAACAATAATACAACTTATTCTGCTCAGATCTTACAGCACAACTGAATAATTTCTTCATAAACAAGATTTTATAGCCCTTGTCTTGACCTTAGGTCACATTTTGTAAAAGAAAAGAAAAAAAACTGCTGGCAAATTTAATTCTGGAAGGTTTCCGATGTTTACAAGATAAAATCTTAGTTATATTTAGAAGGTAGGTTACTAAAATTATGACCACTCCGGTGGCCTAGTGGTTAGAGCGTCCGCCTCGGATGCGGGAGGTCGCGGGTTCGAACCCCAGC
>JAECUM010019463.1:0-47234 GCA_016617855.1 Megalonaias nervosa | reverse complement strand
TTTTTTTTTATCACGTGTGCGTTGGTAAGTCGTCACCAGCTCTCACGATAATACTCAGCAAGAGATCCACAAGATCAGCAAAACTGGTTACAAAATTCGACTTCGATACCACGTTTTAGACATGGTTCATCACCCTGGCAAACACGTAACGAGAGCAAGGGGGAATCACAGTATTCGCAATGACTTGTTCTGTTGCAAAATTCTCGTTTTCCATGGCATGAGCATTAACTTCTTCTCATATATGTAGACACTTTAGCCTCTAATTAAATTGCTGATTGTTTCGTTCGTTTTGTTTGTATCGCCTTTCTCTTCTTACCTACGCTGGTGTCGGAGAAAACACAGCATAAAAAGAGCAAAGTATATGATTGTTGACGGCCATGAACTGTACGGTGCTTACTACGGATGATAATTTATAATGTTTCATCAGGTTCTGCTAAATAAACCGGCTGATCTTCTCGATCGTCACCAAATGTGCGTGGTCCATGCTCAGAACTCTTTCTCCAATAAGGCTGAATAATCATCTTATGCTGCCAGATGTCATACTTCGGCATCCTTGTAGATTTTTTTCGTATATCTTCTCAAGGTAGATGAGTATGGATGCCATCTGTTAATTGGTGCTGAAGTTGATGAATTTGATGATCTTCATTTTCTATGCTGTCTTCACTGGTCGTTTCAATGTCTTTAATGTCTTTGCTGGATGCTTTGTAGTCTTCATTAATCATTTCAATGTCTTCGACGGGTGATTCGGTTAACGTCAGTGACTTCTTGTACAAGGTCATACAATGACTTTTGACGCTTTTGTATATATTCTATCTGCTTGCTCCAACTCAATTCCTCAATCAGTTATTTTATTCAGATGCTCTTGCTATGTCTTTGAACATTATCTAGCTTGTTTTGTGCCTCTTTGACTTATCTATTGACACATTCAAGCTAAGTAGGTATTTAATCTTTTTGTGTCGTTACAGACACGCCAATGGTCTGGTAATCTGATTCCCGCATTAGACGCAGACACGAGTACTTGTATAATACTATATTTATCAAGGTTTCTAATGGCATTAAATAATAGCCCACTGCAATTCTCTAACAGTGAATCACTTGTGTGTTGTAAGGGTATGTCGATTAGTCTGAGAGGTTACAGCACTACATCACCAGAATCCATGACGTTTCCCCACCGAGAAGTTTCGAACACATGTGTGTTTGTCATTGAACCCCACGTGGATGTACGTGGAATCTAAGCATTTTTCCGCTCCTATCCCCTGTTTGTATGCGCGGCTTATTCATAGTACGTTGATGGGCCCGTGAAGTGAGGTCGAATTCATGGGGAAAGAGGGCTTTGACCCTACCCGAGGAGGTCGGTATAAATAATCCATTATTATAGTAGCAGAATATTTAATATTTATACTATAATGCTAATAGTAATATGTAAACAACATAGATGAATATGAAAATTATACTATCAAACTTGCATCAGAAATGTTTAAACGATTTTAAACTAAAATATAAACAAGAGAAATAAACATTATAAATATAAAGAGATGTGATGGACGGCGGGACGCATGGAGAGAGGTATTTTTCCATGGTCTTACCATACAAATATAATGCTGCCTTTAGAAGACAAATTCTTCCAGCGTGGAAGCAGCAGATTACACATCTTGCGAGTACCAGACCAAGTTTTAATAATAAAATCAACACCGTGATTATTAAGTGTCCTAAAATAATTATTCACTTAACTGAATTCAAAACGTTCTCTTCCAAGCATCTCGGAGAAACATCAATAAAGTCAGAGCCTTCTATTATGGCAATATATCCTGAATAAAGATAGATTCTGAGATGCGGACAAGTTTGTAACTGCCGTTGCAAATCCTCCTGACACGATCTCGAGTCTGTCACAGGATAAAGCCTCAATTGTTATGACAACATTACAGTCATACTCAAAATTTTGAAGCACGTTGATACGCCATAGAATGAAATTACTTTAATTTCCAGGATTGATATTCAGCTCTGAAACCGACAACATGTTATGGTCACAAATCTAGAAAGTAATATTTGACTAATAACGATGGAGGAAAGTGTTGATTACAACAATTAGAATCAATCCTGTCGTGCAAAATCCCAATTTCAATAGTCAAAAGAATTGAAATACGGTCCTTATGGTCTCTTGCATGACAGCCATAAAGGTGGACAGTGCCTCATCAAAATATGATCCTCTTACATGACAGCCATAAAGGTGGACAGTCCCTCATGAAAATATGATCCTCTTGCATGCCAGCCATAAAGGTGGACTGTGCCTCATCAAAATATGATCATCTTGCATCACAGCCATAGAGGTGGACAGTGCCTCATCAAAATATGATCATCTTGCATCACAGCCATAGAGGTGGACAGTGCCTCATCAAAATATGATACTCTTCCATCACAGCCATAGAGGTGGACAGTGCCTCATCAAAATATGATCCTCTTGCATGACAGCTATAAAGGTGGACAGTGCCTCATCAAAATATGATTTTTTTGCATGACAGCCATAAAGGTGGACAGTGCCTCATCAAAATATGATCCTCCTGCATGACAGCCATAAAGGTGGACAGTGCCTCATCAAAATATGATCCTCATAAGTCTTTATGCGTGAAGGTATTGATATTGGTCTATTTATTAAAGTATACGAAGAAGATGCATGTATCCATTACTTCTTCAACATGCACCGTAGTGCAACTAATGTTAACTAAAATAGAATTTGTCACAAAATTAATCTTTGAGAAATATATATTTCTCGTAGAAAATCTTTGAAGTAGATATTTCTCGTAGAACAGCGTTAAAATGTGCAGCTTACAAGTATTATTTTACATGTCTTCTGTTTCATTGTTTGAATAGAAGAATTGATCTATACACGTTATCAATGCAGAGAGCTGTAAGGGACCCGTTTCAACGAAGAAAATCTGTGTGTAACGGATACAACTGGATTTTTCCCTGATCATTGTAATAGCTAGATTTCGGTTAACTTGATAATTGTTAATTAAATTAGTTCATATATTTTGGATACATTCTACATTGCAAGTGAACTGTGGTGATTTTATAATTAAAACTTTGTCTGGTACTCGCAAGATGTGTAATGTTCTGCTTCTACACTGGAAGAATTTGTCCTCTAAAGGCAAAATTATTTTTGTATGGTAAGATTATGGAAAAGTACCTCTGTCCATGCATACCACCGTCCATCACAACTCCTTATATCAGTTTTCAGGCACATTAGCAAATTGCCTGTGTTCCATCAGCAGGTATGGGTCAACTATGGGCCTCTTTAAGTTAAAGTTATGAGAACTGATGGAGAACTCATGGTATGAAATGTACATGCCAACACTGAATATCACAGTATACTTAATAAAAGAACCTAAGTTGAGCTGCCAAAAGTATCGGACTCCCTCAGTTTAAATGGCAATGTTCTCCAGTACAAGGATATATTATTTGCTACTGTGATGAAAATATTTGGCGCCGACTTCAAAGACTGCCAGTAGTGCGGACAGTACTATCCGTTCGTCACTTTATTTGATGAACTGGTAACAAACAATTTGCTAGAAAGTAACTTTCAATTTGTTTATCCACTGAACATAATTTTATCCTAAAATTATAGAGTGCGCGTCTGATTGTTGAGACAAAATGTCTTGTAGTTGCTTATGATCAGTATCAGGTACTAGTAAATATATGATTGATCATGACAATTCAGAAATTAACAGTCTTTGAATGTTTAATTTCATGGTATGTCCACATGTTTACTATCGGAACTGAATTAGTACTGAGAGTGCATTATGTGCAATATACCATATCAAGTGCATATGGTTTCCATTGTTGTTTGGTGATTCAAGGGTATAACATTGGTGGGTATGCTTTATGATAGCCATTTGCATTTGATTTCAGAGACAAACCTCATTCGTACAAAACAAAGAAGGAAAGAGTTGTATGCAATGGCCGGGGGCGGTAGATAGACCAGGTAATGAAAAAAAGAGAATAATATGGCCAGATGTCAGAATTGCATATGCTGGTAAGAATAATATGGCCAGATGTCAGAATTGCATATGCTGGTAAGAATAATATGGCCAGATGTCAGAATTGCATATGCTGGTAAGAAAATATTGGCGTATATGGCTGCATACCATTTTAAATATGCAAAGGTTCCCACGAGGGGGATTGGGCGGTTGAGAGATTTTAAATGTAATCGCAAGAAACTAAGGTTCATCGTTCATTCCAATAGCCTGTCACCACTATAATAAATTTCTGATCTAGTCGTGCAATTTCTTTCATAATTGCTTTATATTTCATTAATAATGTTTGTTCTTTATTTCCACATTTTACTTTGAGGTTATGAACAGATTGGAACCTTATTTTATGCAACGTTATACCAGAAAGATTAATAGACCTACACAATGTTAATTTTAATTGGATGAATAGTTTATAGGTAGAGAGTATCAATGAGAAATGTTGTTATTGATACTTTCTTAACACATGGTTGGCATCGCAACCATCAGGTGAACACAAAATTTCTGTCAGAATTGAAATAACAACCCCTCATACTGGGAATACACGTGATATGAATTACGCTAGAAAGGTGCCTGAAAACTGTATTTATTAAATATATTCCTTTCTTATAGAATTATATATTATACAACATTATATAAACTTGTATGGTGCTAAAATCTGGCCCAGTATGATAAGCGAATAGTGTCTTTGAAAGAATGAATGCACGGACACGACCTGTGCATGACTTGCTTTCTTTATCGAAATATGCTCTATCCTGGGTAAAGAATAGTTAATAACAGAATAAATTCAAATGAGGTAAAACAGCTTGAAATACGTCATGCCCATATTAACCAGGGTACGTGAAATGAAAATACCAATACTATAGGGCGTGGCGTGTGGCTAAATCAAAGAGTATATAGAATCTGCGCGTGGAGGTATAAAGTACAGTAACCAGATAGTTTAATAAATAGCCTTGGCTTTGAACATTTGTAGCTGCGCATCGAACCAGGTAAGAACTATTTGCAAGTAAAACTGAAACAAGAATATTTTTATGTAGTGTCGGAGGAACTGAAACCAGTGAAGTCACTGACGTTGTAACGGGTTTGTTCACATGGATGGATAGCCAACGCCAACAGGACAACAACATTACATTTGACGAATTCGACCAAGCGTGGTCCAGTTGTGATACCAACAGTGAGTCTCCCTCTCTGTTATATGTATCTCTCTAAACACCATTCTGAGACCTCCTGTGTAATCGGCATACACGCGTCTATCTCAGTATCTTTCGTCTGTCTACATATAACTGTAATTTTGGCATAATCCATTGATCTATAAACCCAACTGTGTCAAATTTATTTGCGATCTTTATATGATGAGAGGCCCAGTGTTTTATTTCCATACTGTACTTTTCCATTCTTAAGTACTACCTCAATCCGCTGTCCGTATATAAAGAAACACTTATAAAGAAAATCGATGTTGTTGTCAAACACGAAACAAATAACATGAAGTAGTTACGCACAACGAAGATGGGTATAAGCTAAGGATATGAATAAAATATGGCACCTTTTGCTTGACGATGTACATAATCTAAATGGAAGATGAAAACATTTCTTCATGTGATCATTCTTTATTATTTGTCTATTCCTATAAAAGTATTACAAATCTGAACCTGGCAAAACATTGTTCCATATTTTACACTTAACATATGAATATTACGTTAAGTGAGATTTCAGAAAAATTATGACATAATATACCAATTCAAAACAATACAAAATAGCTAACGGTAGAATCTCCTGTTTGTGTAAGAAATCGTCTGTTCTTTATTGACAGAAACAAAAATAACAATTTTTTTTTTCATTTTCAGAGGATGATTACTTATCGGAAGAGGAGGTTACAGCCGCACTTCAGCGGTTGCACCTCGGACCAACAAGCTATGCAGAAACGTTATTCGGGTCCACTGATATAAAAAATAAAACCTCTCTGCAGGATCTGTTTAATGATATTGATTATGAAAGTAGTAAGTATAACAAGCAATTTATAACTCATAACCTAAAAGATTTTCCTCTGGATTATCATTCGCTATCGGGATATTATTCGTCTAAAATTTGAATTTGTCTAATTTTATTTTCTTTCTCAATGACGATAGTTCTTTCAATTATCAATTTATCAATCGATTTCAGAAAATGGGTATATCAGCCAGTCTGAATTTCAGGACTATTACGAAAACGGCGATGCTTTCAACGATTTTGTAACCAATGAAAATAAAACAAGGACAGGAAATGGATCAGTTATTATCACATCTCGAAGTAAAAGACGCGTCCGTTCCAGAAAATTATTCTAAAATGATCAAATAAGATCTGGCTTTTCTAATCTTACACAAATAGAAAACAAAACTAAATCAATCAACGAATGGACGAAGTAATCAGGCAGTCATTTAATCAAAGAAGCAAATAATTTATCTATGAATGAGTAACATATCAAACAATGAATGAAAACTAATTAGTCAACTAGTTATTACAGGAAACATCAGGTTTTCGGACAATGGAAACCAGACAGAAACTACATGGAAAATTATACAAAATTTGGCATTAGTCTAGTTTCTACGTATGTGAAACTACTCTGAAATTTCCGTGTAATTTCCCATGGCTTCAAGATATGACAACAATATTTTCCATTATTTATTGAGACATCGGAATTAGCAAATTTCAATTTCACTGAATCGGCACTGAGGGACTATCAGTACTAATTCACCTCTCATTGTAGAGCTTTGGAAATACCATGATGTTAAAATCAAAAGACTTTACCTTTCTGAATGCTCATGATCGATCCTATATTTCTCAGTGTAGACATACCCTTGATGTCGGGCGGCATTTCTGGGTTTACATGTGCAAGAAACACGTGTTATCCATTCAGCATTTAATAAATCAGGCGCTACTCTAATAACTGAATGTTCTTAAGTCAAGTCTGTAAAAATACTACCATTGCACCAATAGAGTGCGTCTTGTATTTATTTCTTTTTCAGTTACATATAGGATAAACACTCAAAACGAATAGATTTTACTAAACTTGTATTTGGCATTATTAACCAATTCTGGACTGGTTCACAGTTTTTCCATAAAATTAATATCGTGAATCCTGTAACCAGAACTGAAATTGTAAAGTAGACATGTATTTTACTCACTGATGTATGCTTATGATTGTAATAAGGAATTGGCCACTCTCGCGCAACGGATTTAGTGTAACGGCATTTGATGTGGTAGACTTACAGATAAGTTGCATACGTAGTACATGTTGATGTATTGTATATTACATATTGCTGACTTGTTAATAAAATTCATTGTTTTCTGCACAGGTATATTCCTGTTATCTTTCTATATCGTATAGAAAAAGAGAATCCCTAACCCTAACATGCTGACATAAACAAGAATTACATCATAGGGTATCAAATTACACGACGCCTTGTATTTTCATCTCTCAGTGGTCAAAAGCATAGTGTATCCCTATTCATTTGTTGGATGTTAAACTCTTCAATGTGCCAGATTGCATATGATAATGATAAGAGGTCATTGCCCGTCTGGGACCTAATACAAGCAAACACAGCATGAAACAACAAGAGATGATGACATTCGATAATTATCTCAAGCATCAACACCTGTGATTTATCACTCTCAATATTAACAATAATGTATAATAACCCAAACAGGTACCACAAGTTTTATTCTATTTGAAACAATAAATGAGTGATACTTTTATGATTACAACTATCGGAAAGGTATGGGAGCACAGACTAGAGAATGTAATTTCCTCACAACTGGCAATCATCCCCACAATAAGGGTGGACAATGTGCATCACCCCACCCTACCCTACCCCCACCCCCAACAAAACAACAATAACCCCACAAAACCACCTGAATTGTGTTATATAAGGACAATAAAGAGAAAACTGAGACAAAGTCATTCAACGTCCATAACGTGAAATTGATGTTGGTCGAGTGAAGGCCTTATGTAAACAGCTGTGGTTTAAGCCACGAATTAAACCTGATGTGGACAAATATGTGAAAAACTTTTCAAGCCAAAGTACCTGTATATTTTGAATAGAATAAACAAACAATGATATAATTTATGACTGCATAAGCTAGTTGGAAAATGTAAGCAATACCATTAAGAACACTTAAAGATAAATATATACCTACATAATACTAATACAAATTAAGAAAAAGCCTTAAAATCACTTTAATGCCAACTTTACACTACCATGTTCAATTATTAACCTACTAAATTAGGCGATTCAAATGCATATATGATAGAGAAACAAAGAAATAATGCAAATCCTGCAATCACTCATTTACAGTCAAAGGGGAGGTAATATACCACGATTTGGCTTATCCAGTAGCAAACCAATTTACAGCTAAATGACTCTCCATCACCACTTGATGCTAAGTGTAAGAGCACTGTTCTAAATAGCTCTTCCGTATAATCTCATCACACATTTATTACCCTTTTGGAACGCTCCAACATATACTATTATGTAAGTGTAGACGATAGAGAGACACACAAAAAAAAGCAAACAAAGCAAACAACCAATATACACTCTTTGCTAATGAACTTTTATTTCCATTATAAATCTCAATCCCACTTTTGAAATACATTATATATACAAAATAATTTATAAAAAACGATACACAGATCACTGCCATGAACCTCACGAATATTCCACCATATAATACTATATACAACTGAATCCACGGAAAGGATTGTACTGGTAAATGTAAAGTTCAAGTTGCAGGCATCTGTCAAGAGTCCATCCCGATTTCGTTGGTGCAATTTTCCAACGTCTCAAGAGTCTTTACAAAAGCTTTATCGATTTAATTGTTAATGGCCTCACAGTTCTAACGTGTACGGCACCACTATCGAACCATGAGTTTGCGATTTTGAACACATTGTTGTCTAGTGGAATCCTTATATTCACGTTATGGCACAGATTCTTAAGTTGACTAACTGTCAGCATACCTTACTAAATCGAAAAACATTGTCTAATTGTTTATTTGCCAACGATTCCTTTTATAAACAACAATTGTTTGATCACTGACGACCTTGACGACTTTTGTTATTGTGAAGTAACCTTTGACCGTTTTCCTGACACATGTGTTGGTAAGTCTTCACCAACTCTCACGATAATATTCATTAACAGATCCACAAGGTCGGCAAAACTGGTTACGCACCTTGACTCCGATACTACTTTTAAGATATGGTTGGGCATCCGTGCCAACACGTAACTAGAGCAAGTGGGAATCACAGTATTCTCATGACATGTTCTGTTGCAAAATTCTCGATTTCTGTGGCATACGCATTTACATCTTCTCATATATGTCGACACTTTAGCCTCTAATTAAATTGTTGATTGTTTCATTCTTTTTGTTTGGTATCGCCTTGCTCTTCTTTCTCTTCTTTCCTGCCTTACCTACTTTGGTATCGGAGAAAACACAGCATCAAAAGATTAAAGTAAATGATTATATACGGCCATGAATTGTATATTGATTACTACTGATGGTAATTTATAATGTTTCATCAGGTCTTGCTAAATAGACCGGCTCGGATAACTCTTTCTCCAACAAGGTTTAATAACCCCCAAAGTTCCGTTACTAAATCTGGTACCATCTCATACACGACCATTGTTTTTACCTTTGTATCAACAAATGGTGAACCACTTCGCATGCTAACGCTAATATGTGTCACCTATCGTTTCTGGTTCTTCATTGTCGAGCATATCTTGGTAATCATGTTATGCTGCCAGATGTCATACCGTCCAGCCGACACCCACAGTCCAGTCGTCTTAGCCTGGAGATCGTCTTGTTGAAATGATACACCTAGATAGTTCATACGGGGATCTTAGTGATATATCTGTTCGTCTAGCCGCGTCCTCGGCATCTTATCACCACTATATGGGAGATTTGAATGAGAAATCTGTCCGTTCAACCAGGTCCTCGGAGTGGCCAATACCAGTAATTGCCAGACGGTCTTCTATACCCTCAGCACCCAGGCAGACCACACACTGTTCACAGTGGCGGCAATGTCGGACGTTAGATTACTCGCTGCCTATCCTGAAGGAAGAGCTAGCGGCATCGCCAAATACGACCGCCCGGAGTCGTCGATGCCACCCGGCATGACTTCTACAGATCTACAAGCCGACCCGGACGAGGAAGCAGCGCACAGTGATTGCGATGAGACGCCAGCAAACCCATCTTATTCAGATCCGTGTATGGAGAGGGATGAATTCAGCTGTCAATCAGCCATCAAGGAAATCTATTGGGAGTTGGCCATTATGGAATACCCTTCATCCCTTACCACCACTAAATATTACAAAGGTCAAGGGGTCGGATTATTTTGGGGAGAAGGACGAAACACCATCATTCCGGCTCTTCCCCAATCAGCAAAGATTAAAGAGCTTAACGACCTGCTTTCGGGTTGGATTGGCGACTCGGGCAACTCTAAGGAGTTGTTCTCGGAAATCCAGGTTCCAGTGACGTCTTCCTCTCGTTGATATCAGACGTACTTCAACACTTTGTGTACGGACCTTCCGGCTCTCGACAAGAACTTGGCAACCGTCCACATGTCGGATTCTTTTTAGTTCACAGTGGATAAGAAATTGTTCCATGTCACGTCTAAGCTGGTGCACAACATTGTGGTGACATCCTCTGTGTTAGATTTGGCCTCGTTGGCAATCTCCCGACTCTACGAAATATCCAACAATAGCCATGCCTGGGACGCGACGGCCCAGGATTGGTTGGGTCCTTATCCAGGCAGCTCACCATACTATGGCCAATGCCTCGACGGCTTCGGCCAGTTTGCACCTAATCTGACTGGACGCATGTCTGCGGTCTACGTCGTTTAAACCACTCCATGCTCTTGCTTTACTGATGACCACGTTTGGGTTTCCGTTGCCTTTTGGCGAACGAATCGAATAAATTCGGCGGCAGACAGCTCCGAAATTGCTCTTTCGACTCGCCGCTCCCCCAGCACATGTGTTTGGGTGATCTAGGACATTTCGAGGTGCTTCATGTTTCGTTCATCCAATCCCCTAGACTCTCCTCCTCTCCCCTGTTCAAGGAAGTTTCAGCAGATCGGGAGAAAGATGCCTTCCTTCAAGAGGAGGTACGGTCGCTCATCTCAAAACACAAGAGACAATCTTTGGGGTTTTATCCATGGATGTTTCTAATTCAAATAAATGGCAAGCTTGAGCCCATCGTCTCAACCGATTCACTGCACCTCCAAAGTTCAAGATGGAGACGGCGAGGTCAATCCGCCTGTCCGTCGGAAAGGGCGAGTATGCCGTCAGTCTCGACCTGACCGACTCATGCTTTCACGTTCCTATCCACCCGGTGTCCCGCAAGTTTCTCAGTTCGCTTATTGCGACGCAGTATATCAATTCTCCGTTCTTCCCTTTGGTCTCGACATCAGCGCCTGGGCTTTTACCCGATTTTGGATTGCATAGTCTTTCGTTTCCGGTCGATGTCATCTACAACGATTGTAGGGTATATGGACAACATCCTCCTAAAACACATGGCATGTTTAATCCTAATCCAAGGCAGGAACCATCTCCTTTCTCTTTTAGATTATCTAGGCTTTTTAGTGAGGTGGGAAAAGTCAGACCTCCGTGAATCTTAGAACTTTGTCTATCTGGGAATGAAGATCTTAACCGACCGGAATTTGGTGCGTCATCGAGTTCGTTTTCAACAGGACTTCAACATGATTTCAATGCGGCAGCGGACCTGATTCCCGCTCTACCTCTTTTTATGCGCCCCTTATAGATGACATTTTTGGCACAGTGGCGCACATTTTTAAGTCTCCTCGATCAAAGAATCATGATCACACACGAGATCATTCCTGCGTCAGTGGAACAACCCAAGTTGGCTGACCGTAGGAATCCCGCTGCAGAAGACCCAAGCTCAAATCACGGTTTGAACCGATGCTAGTCCGTTCGATTGGGGTACCCACCTGTTGCCGAATTGCACTACCGTCAGCGGCACGTGGGAGCCAGGGAAACGGTCTCTGCACTTCAGCATCCTCAACTTGAAGGCTGTCATCAAAGCCTTTCACTGCTGGGAAGATCAATTTTAAATCAATAATGTACAGAAGTCTTAGTTTTCGTAAGGGTTGCAAATAATGTATAATGATAGATGATAATTGCATCGCGTATGATTTATGTGAAGTTTGTATGGTACTTCCTCAACTGTAAGTCTTGATTGTATGGTACTACCTCTTTTGTAAGCCTTGTTTGTATTTCTACTTAATATTTGTTGTATATGTTGTGGTTTAATTGCTATTCTACGTTAGTAGACAAATGTGATGAGTAGGGAATGAATCATTGTCATTCAAACACCTGGTTTACATATCTACATTTAACAAGGTTTGTCGTTAAATTATAGGATCTTAATCCTGGATGTACGTATGGAACTACCTATGTATGTTTGATTTTTCTTTATGTATGTATGTATGTATGTATGTATGTATGTATGTATGTATGTTTATTTATGTCTCTATGTATGTATGTACGTATGTATATGTATGTACATATGTATGTACATATGTATGTATGCATGTATTTATGCATGTATGTGTGCATGTGTGTTTGTGTAAAATTCAACCGCACGTAAAGACAATACATATTTGATGGTCTTAGTGCAAAGTGGTTCTAAAAATTGAACTATAAAGAATTGGAAAAATTGCAGGTAGAAAACGCGTTAACAATTAACGTAAACATGTTGTATTAAAAATAAAAGACACAATTTGAAATAGTTAAAATTCTGTGAGAGATAGATTAAAACACACAGGCAGTGAATATCACATTCTTTATCAGTACAGTCTACATTTAATAAATAACCGTACCTGCTCAAAGTACACTCAGCAAGCATGCTTTTTGCTGACAGTGGACATTGGAATGGTACGTATTCTAGTCGATGCACAGATTGCAGAAGGTATTTATGAATCAGGTATTTCTGGCCGATATGCAATTGACACGATACCAGGGATGACATTCTACACTGACGAGAATGATGTTCAGAACCTTTTTAGTGTAATTTTTAAACCACATATTTGCCATGAATAAACGAACATGCAGACTTATAATCTTCAATTCGAGATCGAGTGTTTGCATTGCAGGTCTTGTCAGGTTTGGGATCTTCACAAGTTGTTCAAATTCACAATTTACAATGGTTTCAGGGTTGAATGTCAATATTAAAAGATGCTGAAATTTGTTTTTGCGAGGTAATGAAGGGTATCAGTAAGACTAATTTCTAAGGTACGAATGAAGGCTCTCTATTTGGTCTTCTGTACTTCAGAAACTGAGAAGAAAATGGGATGCAAGAACGCTGCTTTGCCTGCAGGCGAAGTACAAAAAGAAAAAAACTAATACACATTCTCTGGTCCGCACAAGGACAAAGGTAAACTCACAGCGCCTTTACCAACTATCCTAACGTACTTTTGCAAAGCATACATTGTTGGCTTTTAAAACTTGGATGGTCACGTTCTTCAATTCAGATTGTGTTACTTCATTTTGTTTTACAAATGTGTTGCATCGATTTCAAAGACTGCATACAGTGCATAATGTAATCTATTGTTGCCATTTGCATTACTAGAGGTGTTTGAAACAATTTCCACAAATTAACTCTTACATACTAGACATAACTATTTCAAATCTCTTTTTGGTCAAAATGCATTTAATTTGCCACTAAATACAATTGCATGTAATATGGGAGATATCGCTTTGTCTGTCTATGGGTGCAATATACATCTACTGGCCAGTGTTTAGATTTTTTGCGGGGCATAACTATCCTACCGTTCCTGGCATGTGTAGAAACCCTAGAACACGCATTGGTGAAATAGTAGCGATATGACCTTGTAGTATTCTCTAATCTTCGGTTTCAACAAAGTATCTGTTTGTTATATTTTTTTTTCTGGCACTCATTCCGTGTATCTTCACATCCTCTTTGTGTTCAGGGTAACAGAACAAACACCTCCGGAAATCTTAATGCAGTGATTTATTGAATAATTATTTGATGTATACATTCATTGATTCGTTCGTTAGCCCATGTATTTATTCATTCATTCGCGTATTGTACAGGTTTATGTTAAGCATGCTTTTATAATTTGTTTATAAGTTGAGAATCGAGTGACTGAAAACCGAGGGCAAAACATTCTGACAAAATCTGCTACTCTCGACAGTCCAATAAAGTGTTCAGGACCTCGTGACATTGCGATAAACTTGAGTGCAAACATGAATCTATCCCGTTTGCGGCGTGTTATTGATGACAGCTGTGTCATTGTCTTTCGTTTGAATGGCATATTCTTAAATATTTCCTTGGAAAGATTTGTAGAGGTTCTGAATTCGTTATTTATTTTCAAACCTTGATCATTTTGGGAAGAAAAAAAATTTCATGGACACAGGCAGCTTGTCCAATCCCATAAACCTTAACGGTAATACATTCCCCAAGTAATATACCCCTGTGGTAAGACCGGCAAATCACAATGACATCCATATTGACTTCTCACTGAGAAACTCTAAATACCATGCAGATGATATGATGAGAGGCTCGTCTAAGAGACAAACACTTCTGGTTACTTGTTATGAGCGTCAGATATCATTTCCCTCTTTACATACGCCATTCTGCAATTGTCATTTTCCAGGAATGCTCACATGTCACGCACCATAGTTTCCTAATCCTCTTTTGTCATGTACATGCCTGGAATTAACAATTAACCTCATTTTAACGTTTTATGTTGTTTACGAACCGTTACCCAGAACAGAGCTGATGGTAGATAAACACACCACGTCATAAAGCAGTCGTGTCTATGCATAGATTCTTTCAAAGGCAAATAGAGTTTTGGTAGAAATGTTTCGGTTTGAGCCAGGTTTTAGTATCATACAGAATTATATGCTCTTTTGTATAATATGTAATTGATATAAGAATGAACTATATTGACAAAAATCCGTTTTATACCACCTAGCTAATTTTCTTTCTATGGTGTATTTTATAAGCAACACGGGGTTTGATTTGCTTTATAACATAAATGTTGTGCAATGAACATATGCAAAATATTTTAACTTTTCCATGTATTTGTCATTGATACTATCTATCCATAAACCATGCACTGCACTTTTAAAGAGAATACGTTCTAGTACGATTTTCCTCAGATATGTAGTTTCATAAAATAAGGTTTGCTTTCTTACAAACTGATCCAAAATTGTCGGTAGAGTAATAGAATATCAAATCAGATATAATATTTATTGTTACTGAATATTAGTGTTGTTTAAGTTAGTAAAAACGATATAAGAAAAATGCAAAGTTTACGGATTAAATTACTCATTTTATATTTTGCGTTGTTTGTCTTACAGCGAAATCGCAGGAAACTAAGATTCGCCGTTCATTCCAACAGCCTGTGACCACTATAAGAAATTTCAGATCTAGTCGTGTAATCATACCATTATCTTTCATAATTGCTTTTTTATTTCATTAATAAATATATGTGCAATTCTTTTGTTTTACATTTTACTTTGGGGTCATTATTTTGACAAATTAGAACCTTATTTTATGCAATTTTATATCTGAAAATAATACAACTACACAATGTTATTTTTAATTTAATGAATACTTTAGATGTAGAGAGTATCAATGAGAAATGTCGTTATTGATACTTTCGTAACACACGGTTGGCATCGCGACCATCAGCTAAACACAAAACTTCTGTCAGAAATGAAATAACAACCCCTCATACCTACAATATACATTTTTATAAAGACAGTATGAAAAGTGGTTGAAAACTGTCTTTTCCAATTTTAGTCCTTTCGTTTACAGTTATACATTATACGAATATTATACAAACTTGCATGGTACTAAATTCTGGCCCAATTTAAAATGCTAATAACGTCTTTGAATGATTCAAGGCACGGACACGACCGGTGCATGACTTGGTTCTTTATCCGCAATCAGCTCTATTCTGAGTAAAGCATAGCTAATATTAAAATAAGTTCAAATGAGGTAAAACCCCATGAAATACGTCATGCCCATATGAACCAGGACAGATGAAATGGACA
Source organism: Megalonaias nervosa (assembly GCA_016617855.1). NCBI lineage: Eukaryota > Metazoa > Mollusca > Bivalvia > Unionida > Unionidae > Megalonaias > Megalonaias nervosa. The sequence goes on along the minus strand of JAECUM010019463.1, from coordinate 31,138 downwards.
TACCAATAAAATAGGGCCTGGAGTGTGACCAAAACAAACAGGATGTAGAGTCCTCACATGGAGGTATAACATACAGTAATCAGATGGTTTAATAGTACCTTGGCTTTGAACATTTGTAGCTGCGCATCAGTGCAGGTAAGAACTATTTGTATTTCACGTTTATGAAAGGAAACTGGGTATAACTCTATAGCCTATGGCAAGATGAGACAGGGACGTAAAGAAAATAAATTGCACACAAAAGGCTTGTTCAAGTCAAGTGTCTATAATATACAGTTTCGACTTTTATCCTTTCGAAAAATGTCCTCCAAAGTATGGAATTACAAGTCATTGGCAATTGTAAAAATCGAAACAAACACAAGAAATGTATATATGCCTTGTTGTGTATATGCACACGACGTTCCCAATCATATGTGGTTTCGGAAAGGACCGGTGCTTTTCCAGCAATAAGTAAGATCTCTGATGGTCCACATCGTTTGAAAAGAAACGTGGTCCTAAAATAGCACATAGCTGTTTAAGGACTTTTACCAGGTCCTAAAACGGCTGGAGGCCCATTGGCTACCTTACTTTGTTGCTGAACAGCACTATGTTGCTTTTAACCATAACGTTTTCTTGGTCAAAAGACTGCAATAGAATCCTTCAACGGCCGTATCACTTTCCTGAATGAATTGGCACTGTCCCATTTCCTTGCCACTCATTTATTTTAATCGGAGTTCTGTTTGATGTATTATTTTAATTCTCTATATTTAGTTTTATATACCTTGAATTTTGTCGGAGAAAGCCGGGTGACTGTAAAGCTTTATGGGAATTAATTACTAGGTCGCCATGCGAGTGTCTTCTAAGCACGAGTGCATATACCACCGACTTTGTTGGTGATGTGTGCTTAGTCTTGATGGTATATGAACTGGTGAGTGCAAGAATGAGATGTCCGAAGCTCCGCAGAGTACGAATTCAAGATTTTCTAGCCCGCATGATAGTATTATTTTCATTAAATATAAATTTTGCCTAGAATTATCAAGCGTGCTAATTTGGAATTCAGGGATAACACAATCCGCTCTGTTTGGTGTAAATACATATCTATCTATCTATCTATTTATTAAATAGAACAGAACTTTCAGTGTGGTGCGATTACTGTCTGCAGATAAACATATCGTTATGTCTGTTGGTTTCTCGCCGTTTAACTCCATGTTCTGTTTAGTGTTATTGCCATCAGCTTTGAATGCAATCTTTCTCTTTCTTTCTTATTAATGTTTAGAACGACATGTGATTATCAGAGCTTTCTGAGTATTCTTGCTGCATCATTGGGAACCATTCATTACATGTTATTAAAAGATTATCACATTTTGTAGACATACAATTGTTTTAGACATTGGGTAGAAAGAATTCCAATAGATTATCATAATATTTTGAAGCCGTTTTATTCTTTGGTCTGTCGTAAGCTTTTAAATGAAATTAGTACAGCAGTCGACTAATTTACTTGCCCCGATGATTTTAATCATACACAATGCTAATTTTTATAAATGTTCACACGTTATGTCGAAAAGAATGTTTTAGATGATTATAAGGCTATCAAAATGCATTTTGGTATTATTGCCTACCTAGTATAAGATTATTTATTGGAAATTAACTCATTACACTAATGTATATTTGGATGTATAGATGGATGGATGGATGTGTCATAAAAATGAGATTATAACCGGCTGGTTTGTGTCATTAAAATATACCCATCTAATGCATGTAGGTTAGCGTTTCAGAAATAGCTTGCTGGAGAGAGCGTTGATAAAGAAATGATCTGGAATGATACTTTGTCTCAAGTTAGTGACATTTATTTTGCAGAATAAGACCTGGATACTATTCGGATTACATTGTCTGTCGTTTGTTAGGTGGGTCATTATGTACCTCCCTTTCCCTTCTCTCTCTCTCTCTCTCTCTCTCTCTCTGAATTTATGTATGTATATATTAAAGTTTGGAATGAATCAACCAAAAAGCAGGTTCTTTTACTGACATATTGTTTTATTTCCATATCCATATTTATCAGTTATTCCATGCTATGCGCAAGAAGACGGCAAGATAAAAGTTGATCAGAAATACATAGTCGCGAGAAGGCCATTGTTATGCTGTGTACGTCGCATTTCATAAATACAACCTCAATCCGCTGCCTGTATGTAAAGAAATACTTATGAAGACAATCGATCTTTTGTCTATCACGAAACAAATAACATGACGTAGTTACGCACAACGATGATGGGAATACGCTATGGATAAATACAATATGGCACCTTTTACCTGACGATGTACATAAACTAAATGGCGGATGAAATCATTTCTTCAATTGAACATACTTCGATATATATTTATTCCTAAATAAGTCTTACAAAGTTGAACCTGGCAAAACATAGTTCCATATTTCACGCTTAACATATGATTATTACGTTAAGTGAGATTTCAGAATAAAAAAAAAATTATGACATAATATTCCAATCGGAAACAACAACAAAATAGCTAACGGTGGAATCCCCTCTTTGTGTAAGAAATCGTCTGTTCGTTATTGACAGAAATAAAAATAACAATTTGGTTTCATTTTTAGAGGATAATTTCTTATAGCAAGAGGAGGATAGATAAAGCCGCACTTGAGGTGTTTCAGTTAGGACCAAATACCTATGCAGAATCGAAATTCGAGTCCCTTGATATGGAAAATAAAACCTCTCTGCAGGATCAGTTTAATGAAAATATACAGCAATATTTTATTTGAGTTTAACCGAACAGACCTTTCTTTAAATTATAATTCGTTATCGGGAATATATTCCTACCTAATCATTAAAGAATCATGAGTCGAGGATGTTCACTCGATATAGTAGTGATAGAAACAACTCGATTGTTTTGAAGTCATAATGCTCTTTACCCACATAAAGCAGTCAGATGTCTTTGAAATTGTCTATTTTATTCTTTCTCAATGACGATAGTTCTTTCAATTATCAATTTATCAACCTATTTCAGAAGATGGGGATATCAGCCAGTCTGAATTTCAGGACTATTACGAAACCTTCGTCGCTTTCTTCGAATTGGTAAATTTGGGAGAAATGGCAAAGACAGAAAACGGCTAAATTTCATTTTCACATCGAAGTAAAAAGACGCATCCGTTCCAGAAAGCTATTTTAAAATGATCAAATAGGATCTGGCTTTTCTAATCTTTTAGAAAGAGATAACAAAAATAAATGAATCAATGAATGGACGAAGTAATCAATCAGTCATTTAATCAATCAAGCAATTAATTGATACATGAATGAATAACATATCAAACAATGAATGAAAATTAATTAATCAATTAGTTATTACAGTAAACATCAGGATTTCGGACAATGGAAACTGGATAGAAACTACATGGAAATTGTGCAAAATTTGGCATTATTCTAGTTTCCACGTATGTGAAACTACTCTGAAATTACATTTATTGTCCCATGGTTTAAAGATATGGCAACAATATTTTGATTCTTTAATGACACAATGGAATTAGCAAATTTCAGTTTCACTGAATCGGCTCGGAGGGAAACATATCACGATTTGGCTATCCAGTAGCAAATTAATTTACAGCTGAATGAATCTCTATCACCGCTTGATTCCAAATATAAGAATGACTTTACTTTTCTAAACAGCTCTTCTGTCAAATCTGAGCACACATTTCTGACAATAAACGTATCTAGAGAAGACAACGTATATTTCTTAGCACACACAGAAACATATTCACAGATATCGAATACAATGTTCCGAGAACACCAGCGCAAACACCATGGAGTCTAAACCATGACGAGAAAATAGGTGTGGTGTGGCTGGAGAAAGCAACATGCAGTTATACGACAAAAATGTTTAACCTCTATGACGAGATAGAGACGACCGGGTCCGGAAGAAAGTCAGCCCGCGTAAATAGATCCAGACAGAATGGACTTTCACATATTTCAATTGCCAATGAAAGTTTAAGAACAATATTTCTAAGTGCGGGCATCCCTGCTCTCTCTACTAAATAGATGCCGAAAAGTGGCAATGCTATCTGTAAAGAAATAAATTAAAGGTAACAATATCAGAGCTACGGCTGAAATTAGGAAGGGTATCAAGGAATTTAAATTTCACGATAGAAAAAGAGGCAAATATAATTAATAGAGAATATGATTCTGTATATAATAATGCAGTTTATAATGGGGTAGGTAGGATACCCTTTCAACCAGATATCAGTGCACACACATTCAAGTTGAAAATACAATTCCCGAGAAGGAAATGTGATAAATATATTATTCATAAAGAACAAACCGTGCACATTTGATAAAATACATACTTCAGATAATGATGCCCAATTTTGTCTCTGTTCAGTAAACAAAGTTTACAATGAAAACTTGTAGATGAATACACTAAATGTAAGGAAAGGGTTACATATTTGACAACATATCAGATAATCAAGAGGTGCGCAATATTTCAACCGATCCAGACACTGCTAGTTTCCAGGCGAGCTTGGACCTTAGGAAGAAAGGATAAACAATCAAAGTAACAGACATTTCTACTGATACATGCAGTGGGGGGCCAAACCTTACAAAATGTATCAGAAGACAGAGTAAATAAATTAATTTCGGTGCCAAGAACAACCATAAGGTCCACGAAAAGATGTGGAACACCTTGACATGATTTGCGTAAGACGTGCAATCCTGAAGTTCAAAAACCATTCCAAAATGTGATAAATGTTCATCAAAATTGATTAGTAATTTATCCTATGCAACAGATGCAACTACTTAAGTGTTAACAATGTGATAAGTGTCTCTGTTGTAATCAGTGTAACTTCTGGTGGGTAGGTCTAGGCTGATCCGAGCATGAAGAAAATATTCTTTTTGTTTTCCTATTTAAAACTGTAAAAAAGTGTATTTAACGGGCATGATCTTTACGTTATTAGTACAGCTTCTGAGTATCCGATTAGGGAAAAATGCTGCACCCTAGGCGATGGCAGCCCCGTGCTCATGAACAACCTATGGGCACAACCCACCATGTAGTCATTAATAGGTGGTGACTGAGGTTATGGAGGGCCAGCACAAATCCATAAGAAACGTGTGATGCCGAGACTGTAAAAGATTTGTCTGTACCTTTGAGAGGCCAGAGAAGTGACTGATCACGTGATATTCTACATGATCATGCAATGTTACGTAAGATTATCTAATTTGGTTGGCTCTTTGAATTCAGCCGCCAATGCCAACCAATTGGAAAAGTTCTGCTCATGCCCCCCCCCACCATGTGATCCTCGAATAAGCCCCATAAAGGCAGGAAGTAAGAGGCTAAAAATAGTCTCTTGCATAATTCCATATCTGCCTCTCAGTTTCAAAGAACACGTACAACACCCCTTTTAAAGTGCTAGCCACTGACTAAGCCTTATAATTTAACATTACATCAGCTTACCGCACCAATTCTTCCTTTAATGGTCGTTATCAGACAAAGCCCATTGGAAAATTGGCAATATGTACCTAAAATAACTCCAGCTCCTAAAGTTGTGCATAAACTAAACTTTAATAAATTATCGTTATATAAGTCTATTCTTACAAAGTGATTTCAAGCTGAAAATAACCAGTGAGAAAGAAATTTGCACATTACGCTTACGCGGTGAGTATCGGTTAAGTAAATCTACAATCTTCAAACATGACACTGAACAACACCCCAGAAAGCGTAATTGGTCAATCGTGATTACAATCCTCAAGAAAAACTTCCCCGGTAGGGTCATTAGTGTCAGTCACAGCTGAACCTGCATTATCTCTATTGAAGCTATGAAATCTATTGGTTGTATGATTTCAGCTTGTTGTGCTGTGGGGCAACATCTAAAAACCAATCTATCTATCTATCTATCTATCTATCTATCTATCTATCTATATATATATATATATATATATATATGAGATAAAATGTGAAAGTTACCTTTTTTACAAACCGTATGAAAAAATCTCAGGAACAAGGCAAATTGCTGTTATCTATCTGGGAGAATCAGATTAAAACAGGAACACTCTTGCCATAAGCCATCTCCATTTTAGAACTTTTCACAGTCCGATGCAATATGGCATGTACAGGCTTCTTGAGTTTTATTATGCTCTCTGCTTTGATTTATTGAATATGCCTCTAAAATTAAATGATCAGTACTGACATATAAGCAATCGCCACATACGCGACTTTTAAAATATCTCAACCGTCCCATCCCTTTTGTGAGAATCTATGCATATGATAAATGTTACATAGCCATATACGCCAATATTTTGGCACCAACATATGAAATTCTGCTGTCTGGCCATACTATTCTCCTTTATTCATTACCTGGTATATCTACTGCGCACGTCCATTGCATACAACCCTTTCCTTCAGTGTTTGGTAGAAAAAGTTTCTTTTTTCTCTAAAATTGTATGAAAATGGCTTTCACAAAGCATAACCACCAGTATTATACCCTGGAATCACTTAGCAACAATGGAAACTACATGCTCCTGATATGGTATGTTTTACATGTTATGTATATTTAACTTAATTGTTTGTTTGTTAGTCTAATTGTTTTTTAATTTCATTACATGCTATTGTAATGTTACATTGTTTGCTGGACTTGATCTTGTCCAAAATTGAGTTCATTTCTGCTTGACCCGATTGTCTTTGTTTTATTTATTTCATTTATGTAAACAACAAATAATATCTTCATTATTCTCTATGTGTTTGAGCTTATTATCATGATTATTATTCAGGTAAACAAGAAGGAGTAAATATGTTGATCAGGGTCAGGGTTTTGGAGATTCGGAAGTGAATTTTGTAGGCTATTGCGTTGTTAATAAACAAGGCTCATTAGATCATTCTAGAAGGGTGTTTTCCATTAGGTAATATTCGTTTTTAGAAAACGCTAATTGTGACCTGAGGTCAAGCGGAGAAATATATTATCTTGTGACTGTGAGGACTTTACCAGTCTTGCTTTAACATCTAGCACTTTAAATTGTATTATGTTGTGACCAGTTTGGGCTGACTTTTATTTTCTTCAAATTATTGAATTCAAGTGATTATTTTCTCTGGAAATACAAAAGTGCTCTGACAAAATTCTTGGATAAGACATTTGCTAGAATTTATACTGAATTCAAAACTGGAATAATATTTCTGTATCAGTACTTCGTAGGCTATAACAGACACGTCATCGCCTTCAATTTTGGATCTCTTCGGGACTTCGGTTTTATTCAGGACTTTATATTATTAGGACATGTGTCTTTAATTCTTGGATTATTTTTGGATTTATTTCGCAATACCGTAAGTTCTTTTTCTCAGTTTTCACTTTGCACTATAGGGAAATAAATTATTTGTTAAATTTTACAAAGCTTGTTGTCATCACTCTTTTCTGTTACTTATTTCAAGAGCATAGCTTCGTAGCATACATAAATGACTCTTAGTACTAATTCAGCTCCCACAGTAATCCTTTGGAAATACCATGATATTAACCATTCAACGATTTTAAATTCTGAATTCAAATGATCTAACCTGTATTTCTCAGTATTGACCCGTACCTGACATTGATAATGAGCATCTACATGAGGTTTTGTTTAAAGAATGACACGTGCACTATATCATTTTCGGAAAAAATTTGTTTAATGGATAAATAATTTAAAACTTACTTTCTAGCAAATTGTTTGTAATGAGTCCACTAAAGAAAGTGACATACGCATAGTATTATCTGCACTGTTGGCACTCTTGGAAGTCGGCGCCAAATATTTTCAACTCAATAAAAAAATAATACCTCCTGGTACTGGAGAATATTGCCATTTAAGCTTTAGAAGTCCTATATTTTTGGCAACACAATTTAGTTTTTTTTCTTAAGCATATTGTGATCAATGTTTGCATGTAAAAATTTCATACCATGAGTTCTCCATCAGTTCCAGAGAATGTATAAAAACTAACGGATCAAATTTGCCTGGACATAAATCACATTCACAAAATCCCTTCTTCTAGAGACAGCTTCTTTCTGCTCATACTTACTTACATGTTAGTCCTACAAAGGACAAATGAAACGTTTTTGTTTTGTATATATGATAGACTTCAAAGACAGGGTTGCGAGTTATAGTTACAATACAGGGTACTAGCAAAAGAGATTTTTTTCTTTGTTCCTTTGTTTGCTTCTTTGTTTGTACGTCTCGTTGTCATCGACCCTAACATAGTATTAGAATGTAAAGTGTCTAAGACAGTCATGACAGTGATCTGGGAATCTGGGAACTTTGGTCAATCTGCAGTTTTTCACAAGACTATTGCTTTAATTATTTTCATCCAAAACTTGTGTAGCACACAAGTTATATTAGCATTCATTTTTTCTTGGCTTCTGCGCATTTCGATCTTTGAACATCAAAATCATGTCTAATTTTAGTGCTCTGTCCTGTTCGCCATAAAATCCTGATCTTTAATGATATCTTATACATATGTCGAGGTAAAATTAATGAATGTCGAGACTGCCATATGCTTAGTTTGGCTTGTTGTAATGAAGGAACGACTGTACGATTACATTGTTTGAAACTGGTGGTTTTCTTTTCTTGGACTCAGTGGCAGTTTTAACACGTGCCATGGAAATGTAATCCAAGGGTGCCTCTCTAGTACCCACTGAAGCATCTAACCCAGGATAGGCCTGGGCGATCAGCGAAGCCGTGATCGTTGGATTACAAGCCTGACACTCTACCATGGCTCCTAAGGTTAAATTAAATGTAAGAGACCAGAATGGACTGTGTATCCAATATATCCAAAAGCATGGCAATAACCAGCAATACATTAACTGTGAAAGACTTGACTCGACTTTGCAATCATATATTGCTGCTGTTGCTAAAAAGGAAAAACTTAAAATTACTTCTATTGAAAATATGCTTAACAGCATATGACCAAACATTTGAGGACATAAAATTTGGTACTGATTATGTATGAGAATAGGATATGAATAATTGCAGAAAAACATCTGAAGTTATTTCCGGAAATAGCTTATATAAATAGAATAGAAATAGCTTATAGAAATAGTACTTTGCATTTTTGTTTAAATTTCAGAATAATGGCATAATCTATATTATATTTAAATATATGTATGAAGATGTATGAGTGAAAGATACTGATACCTATATAAAAAGAGAAGATATTTTGATTTATTTTGTTTTTATTTTCAAGGCTTTTAACAGAATTAGGTTCGAACAGAAGACCTCGGGTGAATATGTGTTTTCACTGTGGTATCATCGCTAAACATTGTATTATTATTATTATTATTATTATTATTATTATTAAACTGGTTAGCAGAAGGCATCTAATAGGCATGTCCAAGATCTCGGCTTTTGCCTCTATCCTCAAAGCAACACTGTATATCATCTCACTGTTGATAACAAACGATGCAGAGCTTGGACTGTGACTTAGATGGCCAATAGATCATCTCCATTTCCAGATGCAAATTTCTTTTGAGAATGTGTGGAAAAATTCGCTTACCTTGACCAGAGTGAGCTCTGCCTACTGCTCAGTCTAGGAGTTTTGAAATAATCAGCAACTTGCTGGTCCGTTGAGCTCAAGGGAGTTTGTGAAACGCATTTACCTGCATAGAACTCATTCCAATTCCAAATCATCTTCAATACTTTTCAATCCCAGATTCAACTGACGACTGGCAAGGCTTGGGATACGAATATAATGCATGATTTGTTCTCCAATTGAGAGGTTGTTTCCATTTCTCTCAAAGATGCATACACGTGCTGTTTGGTCAAGGTTCACTGAGGAATGCTTATTGTCTGGTGTGAAAAATGGATTTCCAAAACTGGGAATTACGCTTTCATTGTTTGGCTTTGGTGACCCAAAATCTGAACTATCAATTTCAACATGGACTCCAGAAAGCTCTAGCCTGTACTGTATACACTGATCTTTAGACCCGGCAACCTTCACCCTAGACCTACACCACCCAGTGAATGCATCTGACTGTGAGAAATTTGACTCATTGAATTTAATCTAGATTGTATTAAATTTCCAGAGGCAACTTCTTTGGTTGGTTGATTTTGATTTCTTTCCTGATTTGCCTGAATCTTTCTTTTAACATCTTTTAGAGTGTACCATCAATTTTCTTTCCAGGAAATTGTTAAGACCTTTTGCAACGTCAAAGGAAAAGGCTGCAGCAGGATGACCAAGCATATTATTTGAGGCATTAAAAGAAACATCTGTATCAGAAGCATAATGTACACACTGTTAGAAACGTCCCTTTTACTTACTCCTTTCTGCATGAACTTTGAATTGAATAAAGTCTATCATCCTCCACACTGGGATTGTCGTCATTTTCTGCAATTGCTTCTGATTTGTCTTTGCCATCATTTTTGGCAGAGAAGACAACACATGTCAACTTCGTTCAACATATATATATATATATATATATATATATATATATATATATATATATATATATATATATATATATATATATATATATTTCCTTTTAAGCATTTGTCCTTCATTCTAACCAGATGTCCCCTACCCCAGCTGTACCCTTACTATTCAGCATTCCCTCTTTGACAGATAGTTCATTATTGTAATCTGTATGGTCAGCATTATTTATCTCATTGGACACCTTTGCACTCAGCATTTAACTGTCATAATTGTGTCAAAACGTTCAGGTCCAACCACTTTGCCTTTTAGAACTTTAGCCCCTTGTTATAGTTTTACTTGGAACAAATTCCGTCTTTGTTCAACATTCCCCATTTATCTCCTTGTCTCATATTTATGTCTGCCACATTTTTGTTGACATCGGTATGTCATATCATCATAATAATTCACAAGCAAATTTTCTCCAATTCAGAAGTGTTCACAGCAAAGCCATTTACGTTGCTGTTCCTTTCTCTTATTTTTTGTATTTTTACCTCTCAGTCTGCAATTTGGATGTTCTCAACACTTATCGCTCACAGCTGCACAAATAAAGAGTTTATGACCATGCTCACATTGGAGTTAATTTGCTGGAGAATATTTGTTTCTTTCGTGGCACTTATTTTTACCATTTATTTTGAATTCTGCCATTCCTTCTTTCCCTCTGCAATCATCATGTGAAACAAAAGTTCTATACTTACAAGAAGATACACCTCTTAGAATACTACACTCCTGTTCAGAGAACGTTATAGGAATAATATAGTTACTCATATTTGCCTCCCCTGTTATAGTGTTTGTACTGCCATCTTTTTCACATCAAAATCGTACATCTCTCAAATAAAAATGACATAATTTTTGCAGCTTTGTTGTAATTTCTGTTCGTATAATGTTCATTCAGTTTTTGTTTTAAATTTCCTTCGAATTATTCTCTTTGTTCCTCTTTCCATGTGGAATATAATGCTGATTAGATGAAGACTGGTTTGTTGACGTTCTTGTTTGAACTCCCTCCCCAGCTGCAACCCATGCTGAGTTGGCTGTCTTGAAATATGTGTCATCTACCTGCAAGAATATTTAGATTACATACCATAATATCTAGTTGTTGTGCTGCTCAAGTTAGGAACTTCACAATTTCTCTACAGCTTCAATGCAAAAGGTAACTCCTATGTGCATGTAAATGACACCAATGAAAATATTACGTGCAAGATACCAGTTACAATGCTAAGCTTAGTGCAAAATACCAGTTTCAGAATTAAGCTTAGTGGAAAACGTAAGGACTTGGTAGTCTAAACTACACCAATTTCAATATTATTTTGGAGAAAGATTAACGATTAGGTGCATATAACTGACACCAATTTTAATAGGAAGCGTAGTGCAAAAAGTAACTACTAGGTCATTCAAATGACACCAATTTCAAAATTAAGCTTAATGTAAAATATAATGACCACGTATATGTAACCAACACCAATTTCGATATTAAGTTGACATGCAAACTATACAGTCTCTAAAATACATGTATTTTATTTGATAACTGTCTAATTCGAAGCATAAACATCACACATACAAAATTGTATATCTATGTGACTTCATATCTAGTAACATCGCTGAATAATGCCAATAATTTTGCCATTCTGTGATTAACAGAATCTACGTTTGGGGTTTGCCCCTAGACCTGGAAATCCCAGTCAGGGGGTTTAATTATTTGACTCCTCATCTGGCAGACTCTCGTGAGGAAACAAATAATGTAAACATGGGACTGGAATTTCCTTGTCTTGATATAAACACCGACATAGATTACTTTTCTCACCCAATTTTTTCGACACCCTATTTTTCGAATTAAATTAAAAGTGACCATAAATTTTTGCTAAATAATCAGCAGATTCAACACATGTGCTATTAATCAGGTACTATTACTGCTATTATTACTATTATTACTATTATTACTATTACACTTGATGTAAAGGTCATCAGGCCTTGTAGTCTTTACGAATATCTAAATAATAATCGCAGTAAAATCTAGATGTGTATGCCGCTGTTAGAAAAGAATAAAACAGTGGCAGTTGTAACTGTTTCGACTTCGTAGAATTCCACCCTGAGCAGCTGGAGTAACGTGCTATTGTTTGTAAACACCTCGCATTAATACGTATATGCTAATAAGGGCAGTCGTGTCATCTCTAAACATTAAATACACAAGTTTCAGGAATGAGACAATACAAACACTTGTTATATTGTCACATTTATTCGATGGATGTCATATTTAAATAACAATAAGTATTTAATATATTTTATACAGATAATTTTGACTTTCATGAGTTCTTATTTGGAAAATGTTGTATGGTTGAAAATGGTACCATACAGTACAATAATGGGTATATAGTTGTATCGAAGAGTGTAGCAATTGTGATGGGATTTTTAATTCGTGATTATTTTCGAAATTTATATTTTCTGTCCTGTAAATATGGCAAGTGCTGCTATTAATAGTGCAATTATATGCTATATGGAAATTTTCTTGTGGAATAGTGTTTGGACTTATGGATGAACGACACTGGTTGATAATTGCAAGAATTAGAATTTGCAATTGCGTTAAATGTTTTAGTCAAGGTGGGTGGATGGGGTGGGGGGTGGTGTTTGACAAAGTCTGAAAAGCGCAGGTCTGACAACACATTTTATGTTGTTACCGCCGTTGCGGTAGCGTTTGAGAGGGTTTGGATATTTTTTAGCCGGCGATGTATGTTGCCTGTGTGTCTGGAGCTCTACCAAAGAGCTCGACTTTATGTGCGTGTGTGTCTCTGTCTCTCATAATAGTTTGTAAGGAGTGTTATCAAAGTTGGAGAGACCATAAGCTGCTTTATGAGTGTTCTTTATATCATATATCTGTTGTTGTTGTTGTTTGATTTTATAACAATTACATCACGCACAGGAGATGACAACAAGGGTTCCTTCTTATTAAAAGTAGTTCCTAGCGGGAAGTCATCATGACTGAACGAGCGCGCTGAGGCAGCCGGATTGAGATTAGAAAAATAAGGTTGTCAAATTAGGTAGATTGTTCTGTCGCATGGGTGCGAAATATGGAATCACAGTCCCAAATACTATTTTGTACACGACATTTATAAGTCTGATAAATATTACAGCATTCAACTTTTTGTTTATAGTATATTGTATTATTCATCCAGCTTCATAGATTTTATATTTAATTAAACTTCTTGTGTGATCTTTTGTTGATTATATACAATTACTATACTTTTCCAATGTCAAACCCGCGTTATCATATATACTCACTAAAGTCGAGTTCAACTGCAAAGTACATAGACCCTGATCTGTTGCTGCATAATGCGATGGTAGATCTGGTTATATGCAGTTTGTTGGTATTAATCAGTAGAACAAACAATACAGACCCTGATCTGCTAGCCCATATGTGATGTCTGATCAAGGTCGACGTTACTGGCAGTTGGCCTCAACTCAAAAAACGAGTATATATGGTAATAATGATGCTCATTATATTTTTAAAAATGATTTTGCTAGTTGTTGTTACGGAAAGCCTTGTTCAGCAAGAGCACCATCCCAATGGATATTCAGGGTACATACTGCAAGGACACTAATGAATATGTACATCATGCGAGAAATCTAACATTTTAAATTTCTCAGATATTAGAATCACAATGTTTTCTAAAGTGGAGAACCTTGCTTCTAATCTAACACAGGAAGGGTGAGAGTCTTTAAATAAGGGACGAGATGCTGGAGCTCGCTCAACATTATTCTGTTTCGGAAGTAAAAGCATCTTTGGTAAAACAAGAAATAAAAAATACATATCTCGATACACTATTTGGTGGAAAAGAAATGTTTTATAGAAGTGTTGTGGGTTTAATTAATAAGTCTCTATCTGGTTATGAAATGAAATTAAAAGAGTTACAGTTGAAACACCAGATGGATATTGAGTAAAGAAAACTTCACTTTCAACATGAAATGTTGGGTATCCAAAATCAAATAGAAAGCAAGCTTCTCATATTGAATGTTGACGAATCTGAAGTCCTTTGTACAAAACATATACATTAACAGCGATGCCATGGTTGAGTCATTCAGACTTAAGGATGTCAGTAACCAGCATAGGAAATTCAATGTTACCAAACGTAAGTGTTCTTTATATTTTTGAGGCTGGTCTGTATGGTCGTCCGTACGATACAGCGCGGTGGAAGACACGATGTTATTGGAACACAACTCGATAGGACGCAAGGCCTGTAGGAGAAAATATGAAGTTCAACTAGCTTGCAGCTGTCACGATTTCATCCCGAACCGTGTTGGTGTATTTTCCAATGTTTCTGGAATCTTTAGAAGAGCTTCATCGACTTCATTATTGATGAACCCAGTGTCTTCACGGTTCACAATTACGGCACCACTGTAAATCACTGTTTTGCCAGTTGGCCAGCACTGTAACTTCACTGTCACATACCGAGGAGCCGCAAACAACGCATCTAACCTACAGCTGCGAGCTTACCAATGCAAACACAAATTAAATTTGTGGTTCATAACCTGAATGGGTACAGTGGCCATTTAACCATGCATGGACTCTCGGCAGCAGCGAAAGCAATATGAAGTTTCGTCAGTGCCAGCTGCAGTTTATTGACTCGCTGCAGTTCCTGAATTTCAGTTTACGCAAATTCCTGAGGAGTTTTAAGGCCAAGAACTATGCTTCCTGACCAAATTATCGACCGAATAGTACTCAGCATTACGGTGATGAGATGAATCATATGTGGACAGGATTTGCTCCTTTCAAAACAACAAGGTTTCGATGTGAAAAATGTTGGAATCACCAGACAAATGGAAAGGAGAATGATTTGTAACACTTATTCATGTGTACCTAATATATACAGAAATACGATGGATGAGAGAGAGAGAGAGAGAGAGAGAGAGAGAGAGAGAGAGAGAGAGAGATCACAAGCCAAAGGCAAAGTAATCCAAACAGTATCAAATTCTTATTCTGCAAAATAAATTTCACTACCGAAAGATGTATTATCGTTACAGACATTCGTCTATCCACGCAATCTCCAAGAATGTAACCCAGATACATTAGATGGTCACTTCGTCTGCATTCTATACACAGATAAATGGGTGGGATATGTTGTCAATGCAGATGGCTTCTAGGGATCATTTAGAATGAAGAAAATATGTAAGAGAAATATCTATAATTTCGTCTGGTTATCGTTAGTAGTCGGATTTCAGCTAACATGACAATTATTAATCAAATTAGTCAAGAGTTTTGGGATACATTTAACATCAAAAGCTGATTTCACTTTTTTCCACATCCTCATCTGGCAACATGGACCATGTGATTGAGAATTCAGAGGTAGAACGTATTTGCTTTGTGATACAGTAATTTAAAGAGATTTCTAGAAAGAGTATTTGGCATGGGACTCTCATAATTAACAGTAACCAAGGAGATTGAACTCCGTCCCTCTGCATGAGAGGCGTGGCATCATCATAATCAAGTCTATCATGCTTTCCATTTTAGTCTGTTGATGTGACCTTTTCCTAGCTTGAGGAAACTCAGAGACTGAGAAAAGTTATAGACGATATCGTAATCTGCACTCTCCCAGTCATACCAAAATGTTTATCCTCGTCGATTAACCTCGGGGATTTCGCCAATTTTTCACTCGAATATCTCCATCGTCAAAGCGGTTAATTTCGCGGATGTCTTGAAACAAGGTAGACCACGCTGAAGGACAGCCGGCTCTTCAGCAAGACCTCAGAACTGTATCACTGCGAAAGAAATGCTGTGAATATAAATCCAAATTACAATTAAGTACATACACTGCTCGTTCTAATAAATATGCATCTCGTCCTAATGATCCCTGACATGTTGGAGACAAATGTGTCAAAAGAAAGTCCCCAAGTTAGTTACAACCTTGATGCTAGAGTCATCTGAAGACACCTACAACTGCAGGTATGGAAACAGTGTCAGTAGGGATATGATGCGATAAATTTGTAATTTGTTATGTGCATGTTGACGTTGGAAAGCATGCCTTATTCGCCTTGGCTATTGCCGTTTAGAAGTTTGTATTCTTGAGGAATAATAAGTAGCAGATGGGATAAGGTTTAGACTCACGATGGAGAAAAATAGTTGTCCCAGATTACGTTATTGTGATCGCAACAAACATTGGTAAATATTTGATGTCAGAGTTCACAGTCTCCAATTAAAAATGTTATGTGCTTCTCCAGATAGGCTTCCATTAACAACAATCATAAATGTCATAGTTTGTGACACACAGTAGTCAGGAAAATATCATATATTGACTCTTATGAATATGTTTCATACACAGGATCCAAGAGAATAGGACGGTTTCAGTGCGCCCCATCTCTGAGGGTGCTATTTTTCTCTCAACAGGAACAAACAGCAACTTCGCAATGGCAATTTGAAAACAAGAAACCACTATAAAGTTTCATTTGATATTTCCCTGTTCATGTTATATATATATATATATATATATATATATATATATATATATATATATATATATATATATATATATATATATACACAGATAGATAGATAGATATTGTTACGAGTCTATGCTCTTAACATAAGTAACAGAAAGAATGAAAGGCAACAAGCTTTGTAAAATACAGCAAATATTTGTTCCCTAGAAAACAAAGTGAAAATGAGACCAAAAGAAAACTTTCCGTAATGCCAATTAAAACCCCAAAAAATCCAAGAATTACAGACACAAGTCCTAGAAATTTAAAGTCCTGAATAAAATTCAGTAGAAATCCAGAATAAATACAAAAAAAAAAACTGAAGGTGACGATGTGTCTGTGGTAGCTTATAGAGTTTTAATGTGTTTTTAATTTAGCGATGTATTAGTTGTTTACAGAATGAAGTCAATTCAGGTCAAGCAGAAATGACCATAATTTTGGACAAGGTAAAGTCCAACATACAATGTTACATTACAATAGCATGTGATGAAATTTAAAACAATTAAAATAAGACTAACAAACAAACAATGCAAATGAAATATACATAACAATATATAGGCAATTTTCATATACAAATCGAACACCTTACACAAAATCTACGAAATATTCTCGACTCCGACATAATAGAATCACTAAGAGTACTTTACAACACTAGATATAGCAATACAAAGTTGCGAAAATATAATAGACCAGCGGGTTCTTGTGTGTGTTACTATCATATAGCGACCAAGCATGTCTTGACCTAATTCTGTTGTGAACAAGGGAGGGAAACCCAACGTGGCGAAAGATTAACGACATCTACAGAATTTGATAAAGCAAGGAGGTTCTGAATGAAAGACGCTAAGATAATTATGTGTCGGGATAATGGACAAGAACTGTAATAATAATAATAATAATAATAATAATAATAACAACAATATTACCGGCAACAAAATCATAGAATGTGCAATTACTTGGGTAGATTTTAGCGCAATATTTGCTTCGGGTAGAAACCAGATGACTGTACTTTTGATAAGACTCCAACGGAAAGGTTAGAATCTTTTATATATATATATATATATATATATATATATATATATATATATATATATATATATATATATATATATATAGTACACTGTATCTTTGGCCCCACACTACCTGTATACATTTTGCATGAAAAGGGAACAAGATTTGGAAAGTTTGTGTTTACAGCCTGTGATATTCTGTAGTTTATGGTTCAAACTATACATACGCATAGAAATGCACATATCTACGATTCCAGTCGAGTTAGAAAAGCCTTTCTGAAAGAGCGAGTGAACTCTCAAGGTCCATTCGCAGTGTCTTTGCTATATCTCCAGCTTTGTAGATTTTCACAATCCTATTGGAAATCGTTACCTTGCTCGTTATCTGAGCTTCAATTTTCACTCGTAATGATGACGAAAATTGAAGAGTTGCTTGGAATTTAAACATGAAAGTTGGTTTTAGTGATGAACTGCATGGCTAGCGTCACAAACAGTGACTAGTGTGAGAATATCCAAAATAGTGAGGAATTGGCTTCGCGAACACATGAACAACCGACTAACATGAAACCCGAGAGACTAAAATTATGTAGGGAAGTCATGTTGAATCATATAATTCTACCAATGCCTCCTAGTTTGTCTGATCTGGGTGACGCCGTTATTTTATTCTTCAACCTATAACGTAATGATCCGAATAACATGGCAATGAATTATGGAATACTTAACAGTCAGATTAACACAGGAAAACGTGACAATACACGAGATCATGTTTTAAGATTATAGAACCATTTACCAAGAAATGTTACTTAAGGAAACAAGGTAAACCTGAAGGTTAGCAGATTGACGTCAGTGGACTTAATTAAAATCATGAATGATACTTTTCTCCGTTATGTTTGGATAACATGTTAATCTTAAAACACAATAGATCTAATTTAGATTTTACAGTATTTATGACCAAGAATTAGAATATCAAGGTATGGCATTACCATGTCATGAAAAGGCACCGGATCAATACGACAAAGCACCTGCTCGGCAATGGCCTGAAATCCACACAAAAGAAAGTTTTGATTGTAATTTATTGTCACCATCTTGTGATTTCAAACTTAACTGTATAGTTTGTAAGAATAATGTTTGAAAAATGTATATATCGTAGAGAAAAGAATCGAAGAAGTATATATGAAATTTTTCTTCATGTCGTTTCTTCATCTTTCCCGAAACTATACAAGCCTATCAATATTTGTTTAATCAAAGTCCAACTGCAAATATTTCCTAATTGCTTTGATGAGCATCTAGAAATATGTGTAGCCAATGTTCGGTACAAGCGATAGTTTACACAGGTTACAGTTATTACTGCTTGCTCGGAATTTATGTTATCTTCGCTATGACCAAAATATCATGATGGAGTTTATGGCTTTGTCGTATTCTTTTAGCTTTAACCATAAAGGCATGGTGTATTTCATAGTTTTGTCGCATCGTTGCACTGAATCAGGAACGCTCACAAATCGCGTGTCTGAAGTTCGTAAGATGATGGTACTCTCAAAACAGGAAGCAGATCATTGTATATTTATCCAAAGGGAATGGGATGAAGAAAACCATATGGCATGAAAACAATGTACCCTGGTGAATGAATTTCATTTTATTAGAGTTTTCTGAACAACCACAGTAATATAATCCAGAATGTCTTTCAATTAGTTCTCAATAATCCCAGAGTAGTGTTTTAGACCAAAACTTCAATGAGTATTTATAAATCCAGCGAATAATTTAAATAAATAATACTTCTAGAATTATATCTGAACACAAGTGCAGACTCTAATCATAGATTCTCAAAGACTGATATGAAAAATGAAAAATAACTATGTTTACAAAACATCTATTTAAAAATATCTGAACTATGCCATGAATGATCGGACGTCGATTTTGTTTCAGATGCAGGAATCAACTTTTGAATTGCAGTCACAATGTAAAGCTAGATATGTTTAAATAGTGTAAAATGTTGAATCTTTTTTTCTGTCGCACAAACCCTGATTCAAACTACTGAGGATACCTTCCATATTATCCATGAACTTCTAGATTCTAGCTGGTTTTGAACTTCGGTCATGCAAGAAAGTTATAAATATTTCTGAAATGTATAAGAAAAAAGGAGTGAGACAGAAGTTAAGTATCCTACGGTCCAAATGAGCCAATGCTTACCGCTGATGGAGAAACATCCAATCTTGGTCAGTAGAATTGTTTTGAATGATTATACAAGTATTTGAGAGGAGGACCCAAGAAAGTATTTGACATATTTATTTCCAGAGTACGTGGTTAATGGTTACACCTTAAGTGTTATCTTTCACAACCATCGAAGACGCCAGAGGTCTCTTATTTTATTACAAGACTCTTCTAACTATACCACTAAAGGGCTTGTTAGTGCAGTACGCCACTAAATTCATCCATTTCTGTGACAATGAGTGAAGGCAAGTCAGCGAGTGTAACACTGTTAATCCCCACCCCTAAAGCAATGGGATCAATGATTATTCTCCCATAGAAATAAATACTTTAGAAACATGCCATCTTACATCAGTCAATTCTTTTAAATTTCGTCCGATATAGAAGTAGCTGAAATTAGCTTATCAGAAGATCAGTATAGGTGTTGAAGGATTTTATCAAAGTATTAGGTACGCATGAATCAGACGCTTATGTCTTATATGCGATAGCCACATTGCAACTTGAAGATCATGAATCTCATTCTCTATTGATGCGAATGGGGTTCGGTATCAGGATCATATATCTTTCAAACTACTTATTTGCCAAGTATACAAAACATGCGGTCCTATATACATTCTTCAATTCAGAAAGGGGCGACTGCCGGGCAGCCGAGGCTACGTTATCTGCCTTTTCATTATCTATAATAGTTATGTGACTAGATAGCCAGCGGTAATAAATATTTTTCTTTTTCAGGAAAATAGGAAAATGTCTTTTTGTTAGCATTCGGATCTTCACAATTCGTGTAATTTCATGTTTACAATGGTTTCAGACTTGAATGTCACTCTTTAACTACAAGCATATTTCATGTTTATCAAAAATGTACTCCAAAAATTTGAGTATGGCTCTAATTTCTACGGTAACAGTGGAGACTTTTTCCCATAACAGGTACGAGATGCTGCCGTGTGGTTTTGTAACGGTGGAAGCAAACCCCATCTCTCAAACCGTCTGGACACAAGTACATATTACCACAATAAGGAGTTTTTATTTTCCTTTATTTACCTTAAATTAACCGTGTGCCATCATCTTGTGGTAGTCTAGGTTTGATACACGTCTAGCAACCTCTCAGAATAAGAATATTTTAATGATTCATGTGATTGTTTATACTTCTTTCCTTAATGTTGTATGTTGAATGGTAAAATTGTCATAGTCATTTATTTTATTTATTTGTTGCTATTATTATTAAAGTAAAAATGTTTAACAATATTCTCTAGTTCAGAGACTCGGAGGAAATGGGATGTGAAAATGGTACTTTGTGGACAATCGAGTAAAACATCGAAGAACCTACTACCGTTACTCTGGAACTTAGAGGGAAAAATTTAACATTACAGCATCAATATGAAATATACTTTATAAAACGAAATATTGGACCTT
Source organism: Megalonaias nervosa (assembly GCA_016617855.1). Lineage (NCBI taxonomy): Eukaryota > Metazoa > Mollusca > Bivalvia > Unionida > Unionidae > Megalonaias > Megalonaias nervosa. The sequence goes on along the minus strand of JAECUM010019463.1, from coordinate 9,665 downwards.
TAGAATGGAGATGTTCTTGTTCTGTAGACCAGATTGTATTGTTTCATATTGTTTTGAACATATTGCATAGATTGTCACCAGTGCGTAATATATTCTCTGTTCCTCATCTTTTTTAGTAGACGTATTTTAAACAATTTCAAACAAATTAACTTTGAATTTTGATTAACTAGACATAACCTTATTCGATCCCATTTTTGGACAAAATGTGTTTAGTTAACTATCAGTGTTTTATTCCATTAAATAAAAATGCGATTTTTATCAACTGCTATGGAATATGGGACATATCGACTTGTGCGTCTGAATGTCTGTATGATGGTCCGATATCCGTCTGTCTGCAAGTATTAGGTTCTTTGTGGAACATATATATCAAACGGATCCTGACATATGTTGAAACCTTAGTATACGCATTAGACTAATAGTAAAGATATGACTTCTTCGCATTCTCTTATCTTCAGTTTCAACAAAGTTTGTTTGGTACGCTTTTCACATCTGCATTCCATCTATCTTCAGATCTTCTTTTCCAGGATATAACAACAAACACTTCCGAAAATATTATTTCATGCGGTGATTTATTAAATGATTAATACAATCATTGATTCGTTCAATCGCCTTTATCCCCTTAAACTTTCCGATAGTCGTATAATAAAAAGCCTCATTCGCGTGTTTAATTCTACGATAAAATAAAACGTGTTGTACTTGTTTTACTTTTATGCTCAGCGTAAAGGCTTGTTGTAATAAATCACAGCTGTTGATCATTAGATAATTTTGGAATGTCTACAATTATTTTTTTTTTTCATGGCGCGTTTGCTTTTCTTAATCCCCAGAAGGTCAACGGCCTGTTAACATGATGACAAGCAATCTTGTACACTGATTAATATTCTTGGGAATAGGGATACACCGTAACGTTTGCGTTTGTGTGTGTTTGTGTGTTTGTGTGTCAGAAATAAGTGCGTAATATATTCTCTGTGCGTCATCATCTTTAGTAGACGTTTCCAACAAATTAACTTTGAATTTTGTATAACTAGATATAACTCATTTTTTGGACAAAATGTATTTAGTTCACTATCGATGCTCTATTCCACTAGATAAAATTGCAACTTTTTATCACCTGCTATGGAATCTGGGACATATCGATTTTTGTGCCTGAATGTATGTATGATGGTCCGATATCCGTCTGTCTGTCAGTATTTAGTTTCTTAGTTGAGCATAACTATCAAACCGTTCATGGCATCTGTTGAAACCTTAGTATACGCTTGAGACTAATAGTAAAGCCTGACTTTTTCGCTTCTCTAAACTTCAGTTTCAACTAATTATCTTTCGTATGCTTTTCTGATTCGCATTCCATCTATCTTCAGATCTTCTTTTCCGGGATAATACACCAAACACCTCCGGAAATATTTCATGCAGTGATTTATTGAATGACTAATTGATTAATCCAATCACTGATTCGTTCAATCGCCCATTTACCCTTACACTTTCCGATAGTCGTGTAATAAAAAGCCGCATTCGCTTTTTTAATTCTACAATAAAACAAAAATATTTTGTACTTGTTTGACTTTTATGCCCAACGTAAAGGCTTGTTGTAACAAATCATAGGTGTTGATCTTTAGGTAATTTTGGAATGTCCGCAATTGTTGTTTATTCACGGCGTCTTTGCTTCTCTTAGCGCCCAGAAGAGCAATGGCCTGTTAACATTATGACATGCCATCTTGCAAACTGATTAATGTTTTTGAAACGTGGGAATAGGGTTACACAGTACCTTTTGTGTGTGTCAGAAATAAAACAAATTGGTCATGCTTAAGCTTAAAACTTGTCTTATAGGCAGTGAATGATAAAATACAAGGTGTTATATAATTTGATACCCAGTGATATAATACTTGCAAATGTCATCATGATTATGTTTCTTTGTATTTTATGTTTGCTTTAGAAATAAAACACGAATATACATATGCAGAAAAAATTAATAATAATAAATCGACTGAGTCACCCATATATAAAATACAATACAGAAACATGTAATATGGATGCAATTCAGCTATGTATATAGTGGTGCCATCAAATACCATTACAAGAATATTTTTGACTGATAGTGGCCATTTCGTTATTACAATCATGCTCCAACACCAACGAGTAAAACACGTCTGTTTACAAATTCAGATATGATTATAGGACTCACGGTATTAATGATACGAAACAACTGTAACCAAGTCTAGAAATGGGTGACGATAAAAGAGAAAATAAGGTCTTGGTGGTCCATAATTGGTTAATAATGCAATGTAAGTTTTGTGTAAATAATTATATTCAGGCCTTATCCTATTTGTAACTGAAACACATAAAAATGAAAGAGTTTATTGATGCAATTTTAGTTATTGTACAAAACAAGACTTAGGAACAGTCAGTAACGAAAGTAGCAACTGATTCATTCGATGCTAAATGGATAATACGGGATTCATGCATATGTGGATCCAGAAAATGCCGCAGGACAAACAACTTTCTCCACCTGTTTGGTTGCATCAAGGATGGGTCTGTACTGAGAAATAAAGGTTTGACCCTGAGCATTCAGCTATTTAAAGTACTTAAATTTTTAATAAATGTTATTTCTATAGATTTACAATGACAGTTGAATTAATACTGTTAGTGCATTACAGCAGATTCAGTGAAACTGACATTTGTAAATTACAAAGTGTCATCAGACGAACGGAAAAATTGTTTCTGTATTCGAAACGATAAGAAATTACACAGAAATGTCAGAATGGTTTCTCTTACTTGGAAACTTGACTTAAAACCAAGCTTGCACAATTTCCACGTGGTTTCCTTCCAGTTTCTATTGTCCGAAATCCTGCTGTTTCATGTAATGACTACTTTATTCATTAATTTTCATTCATTGCTTCATATATTCATTCATTCATTCATCGATTGCTTCTATAATTTATTGACTGAATATTTCATCCATTCATCTATTCGTTTCTTCTTGTGATCTTTTACTTCGTTATGAAAAGAAAGGATTGCGACCACTTCTTATTGCCTCATTTGCACGATCTAGCGCATCCAATATAGGAACAAACTCATCGTAATAGCACCCAAATTCAGACAGTAAAACAAAACCATCACCTGCAAAAGATAACTAGATAACTGAAAGAACAATTGTGATTCCAAAAGAATAAAAATAGGCAATTATATAAACACCTGACTGATATATTTAGGTAGAGAGCATTCTGACTCGAAATCGATCGGATTAATTTATCCTTACTACATTGTGTAAACCCGCTGAACGCATGAATAGTTAATTATTTTTACGTATATTCGTCTCGACAGCGAATAATATTCCAGATAAAAATCTGTTCGATTATTCATTTAATAAAATATTAGCAGATTAGCAGTTTGAAATCATTTGCGCTGATATATATATATATATATATATATATATATATATATATATATATATATATATAGAGAGAGAGAGAGAGAGAGAGAGAGAGAGAGAGAGAGAGAGATTGCATATTGTACTTACCGCTGTTATCAATATTTTTAAACTGAGACTCCATAGGGTTTTGATTGCTGAAATTCTGGTTCCCGAAGATATCTTCAACATAGGAATTATGTCCAACCTGTAACTGCTCAACAGCAGCTCTAACCTTCTCTTTCGAGAAGTAAGAATCATCTGAAAATGAAAATAAGATTGTTCTTTTCATTTCTGCCAATTACGAATAGACGATTTTCTTACACAAAGAGGAGACTTTGCAGTTAGCTTTTGGCATTGTTTCGGATTAATTATGATGTCATCATTTTCTCGTTTGTTCTAAAATCGCACTTTACGTAATAAACATATTGTATGTGTACGAGATCAAATAATGTGATGCAGGTTCAAATTAGAAACATAAATAATGAGGAATGTTCCCTTGAAGAAATAGTTTGATCCTACATTTAATATTTACAGTAGACGGTTTTGTTTGATGTATATTGTCGGGCGAGAGGCGCTGTGTTGTATGCCTATCTTTGGCTTATCCTCGTTATCGACTGTGCTTCACTAATTATTTTATTTGCTTTTGTGATAAACAACAAGATCAGTTGTCTTTATAAGTGCTAGCGGGGTGAAGTGGTACTTTTGAAGAGAACATTACAAAGTAAACCAATGGTTTCTGATCAAAGTTTGCCATGACGTCATTGTGCGCATAGTCTGGCATCACTGATAAATATAGGTATTGAAATAAAACGGTTGATCTCTTTCCATTAAAAGATCCAAAAATAAATTTGACGCACCGGGATTTATAGACCAATGGATTATGCCAGAAATAAACTTATACGACAATACATAGAGAGGTAGCATCTTTTATGCGGATTGGATATTAGATGCAGAGGTCCTTGTGGCGTTTACAGACAAATTTGAGGGGGGGGGGGCGGAGAGAGAGAGAGAGAGAGAGAGAGAGAGAGAGAGAGAGAGAGAGAGAGAGAGAGAGAGGCACTGTTTTTATCACAAATTGTCCAAGCTTGATCGTACTCCTCAAATGAAACGTTATTGTTCTGTTCACGTTGTTGAGAACAAATCACTTACGACGCCGGTGTCTGCTCTCCTTTCGGTCCTTCCAACACTACATTTATAATAACAAAGGCAATTTGTATTCCTGTTTTGGTTTTACTTGCGTGAGTACAACAAAGCTGATAATTCTTTTTGATGGAGCTACTTCCGCATTAAGAAATACCTGCGTGGTCGATGTTATTTATCAATTGAGATAAATTTTAGTTGATGGTATGTTTAGCTTTATAAACATTGATTCTAAATGTTTTGCCGAAAACTCTAAATATTTTGCGGAGAAAGAAATAACTTGAAATGGAAATAAAGCCTGTAAATTTAATCAATTCTAACAAGTAATACTTTCTTCCCCGTAGCTATTACACGTGTGGAATATACTAATATGTAAAGATGAAGACTAATGTTTCTATTTTTATCTTACTTAACACTCAAAAGGTTAAACATAATCAGACAAGAAATAAAAGCAATATAACTCCTTGATGTAAACATTCTGAATTCACAGATAAATGGATTGGTGGGAAGAATCTGTTCTTACTTTCTTACATGAGAGACAACCTTCAGAGAAAAACGATTACAAAGAGAGCCTGTTTTGGCTGATTCAACTTCATCCATCAATCAAATATTTTGACATAATATCACAGAGAGAGAGAGAGAAAGACAGACAGAGACAGAGAATGACCCACCTCAGAAACTAGACACAAAATAATCCAAACAATGTCCGGGTCATGATCTGTAAAATAAATGTCACTAATCTGAGAAGAAAAAAAATATCATTCCAAAGCATTTCTTTATCCACGCTCTCTCCTCCAAGCTATTTGTAAACACAAACAAGCTCCCTTAGATCGATATATTTTAATGACACAATCCAGCCGTCAATATTCTCATCTTTACGACACATCCATTCATAGATACATAGAAACATACATTAGTGATGATTTAATTTCCCAGAAAAAATCTTATACAACTTAATAATAATAATAATAATAATAATAATAATAATAATAATAATAAACCAATGTAATAATAATAATAATAATAATAATAATAATAATACACCAATGTATTTGGATGGAATTAATATCTTCTAAAACATTCCTTTTGAATATATATCTGCATTTTTGTTGTACGAGCTACCATATTACCACAACGAAAGTGTAATATCCGATTATAATTCTAGCTCTACCTCACCCCCAACAAACTCTCCTGGCGTGATGATAACAATTGGTATATGTGATTCCGCTTATCGTATGGTTTTGCCTTATTCTGACCTGTGAGCCCCTAGAAGATATATAAATACTAAACGTTTCCTTAATTAGTTAGAACTAATTTACATGTGGGCATGATTTTGAGGTAGTTGGAAGATGTGCTTCCTTAATTCACTACATTTCCCGCTTAAAAATAAGTTCTGTGCTAAGTAGTTTTACAATGAAAACAGGTAAGTTTGTAGTATCTTATATTTGTATCTCTTATAAATGTGTGTGTGTGTGTGTGTGTGTATATATATATATATATATATATATATATATATATATATATATATATATATATATATGCATTATGCAATATCGGTAAAAACTAATTGGAGCTTTTCATTAATCAATATGTACGTTCTCAACTCGTCTCATCTCGTCTCATCTTGTACCTATAACTCATCTCAGTCTCATCTCATATCTTATGTGCATATAACACTGACTCGGCAGCATTATTTTTTTTATGTGTGCTTAGTCGTGATGGAATACAGAATGGTGCGTGCAGGGCAAGGCGATGGGTGCCGTTTTCCCGCAGACCTGGGTTCGAAATCTCCGTTGAGTACGAATTAAAAAATTTCTGACCCGTATGATAGTATTATTGTAATTCTCATGTTATAGCCAAAGTATCCTGTTTTCCTACATAGGGGAATCAGATTTCCGCTCAACATTCAATCTGCACAAATAATAATTACACCCAAATTAAAACTTTCCTAAATTGCATACTATTATGTACGAATCATGAAGACAGATATGAAAATAACATGGAAGAGAGAAACTGCATTAAAAGACACACCCATGATGAATGCCAATGAAAGAGAACATTCATCGGCTTGGCATTATCTTCTTTGTATATTATACCATTATTATAGGTTATCAATATCTTCTAATTCGATATATTTTAAGATTTGTTTTCGAAAGGATAATATTTGAAACTATTGTATATCGTAGGTACCTTCATCGATCGCACAAGCCTAGGACTATCTTTTCTTTACCTCTATTTTTCATCTTGCTAAAAGTGAGACTGCAAACATATCTCTTACCTGATTAGTGAAGCATCTATCAATGTTGAAAGCCAATGCTGCTGGTTAAACTACAGTTTTTACTGTCTACTGTCGTTTAAATACATGCTGACTCGAAATCTACACTGTTTTATCTGGACCACGGTCATGCCTTATTGTATCGCTTTGTCCTTTTCTCCTGTCACTGACCATACGGGGTTCGCGTGTTGCATCGGTTTGTCGCATTAAAATTCTTATTGTTTTTCTGAATATGCTTCTTCAGGAACACTCGCATATCACGTATCGTAGGTTCTGACAAAATTGTTCCCATATCCAGCTGGCAAATGTATGTATGTATGTATGTATGTATGGATGTATGGATGTATGTATTTGCATATTCATTCTTTATCTCTAACCCATGATCATTTCGGACAACAACAAAAAAAATAAATTAAAAGGACACAGACAACGCTTCAATTTTCCATACTCCGTAACGTTAATACTTTCCCCAAGTACTATACCTCTGTGGTAATGCAGGCAAATCATACTAATATCTAACGCTGATCTGCACAGCCAAACTCTTAACACCATCAAAATCATATAATGCGAGGCTCGTCTTTGAGAAATACACTTCTAGTAACTTGCTAACTTCGTCAGCTAATATTTGCCTGTTTACACGCGCAATCCTGCTATTGTCATTTTCCAGGAATGCTTACATGTCACGTATCGTAGGTTCATAATCCTCTTTTACCATGTCCGTGCCTGAAATTGCAAATTTTCTAGAACACTCGTAGGATGTGTGTATATCATTTGAACTGATTCTATTTTTTTTACAAACCTTTACAAAGAACTGAAGGTGGAAAAGTTTTGTCAAAGGCAAATAGAGTCTTGACAGAAATGTTTCTTACATTGAGCCAGAGTTTGGTACCATTCAAGATTGTGCATTCTTAGTCCAGTCTGTAATTATTACAAGAAACGAATATATCGAATGAAGATTTTCTTTCTTCGATATGTATTATAAGTATCAAAAGGTTTCGTTTCGTTTAAATTTTGTGCTGGCTGCAATGTAATTTAATCTTTACCATGTACATGTCATCGATAAAATCTACTCATAAACCATGCACGTCATATATAACGAGAACATGTTTTCGTATGATTTTCTTCTGATATAAAGTTGCGTAAAATAAGATTTACCTTCTTAAAAACTGACCCCAAAAAGGCTATAATATCTCATTATTAATAAATCTAACAAGTCACCATGAAACTGTCTTTATTAATTATAGTACTTTCTTGTACAATTATACACTGTACGAACATCATGTAAACTTATATAATACTAAATCCTGACCCAATATAAAATGCGAATAGTGTCTTTGAAAGGATCTATGCACGGACGGAGCATGACTTCGTTTTTTCCTCCATAGTCAGCGTTATTCTGGGTAAAGGATAGTAAATAATAGAATAAGTTCAAGTGAATTACAATCATACTAACAACCATGATATACGTCATTCCCAATGAGCCAAAACAAACAGGATGTTGAGTCCTCATATACAGGAATAAAATACAGTAAACAATTGGCTTATTCAAAAGCCATGACCTTTGTAGCTGGACATTGATCCATATCAGACACATTTGTATTTTCATGTTTAGGAAAAGAAACTTTTAAAACTCTTTACTGTATGTCATGATGAGAAAAAGACGTAAAAAAAAAAGCACACAAAGGCTTTATCAATTAAGATGACTAGAATATACAGCAGATTCAAATATTATCCTTTCGAAAATTATCTCAAAAATATGTTATTACCAATCATTGAGAATTGTAATAATCGAAACATACCCAAACATACTTGTGTGTGTGCTTGCTTGTGTGTACGTGCACGCCCTTCCCAATTTTATTCCGTTTCGGAAAGGACCGGTACCTTTACAGGACCATGTAAGATCCCGAAACGCTTACGCAGTTTCAAACATTATGTGGTCCTAACACGGCACTTGGCTGTTTAGTGGCTTTTACCAGGTCCTAAATCGGCTCCATGTAAAATCGCCAACTTACGTTGTTGTGAAACTGGACTAAAAGTAAACAATTTGTTCCCAATAGAAATGTCAGCAAACAATTTGGTCCTAATATATATATATATATATATATATATATATATATATATATATATATATATATATATAGAGAGAGAGAGAGAGAGAGAGAGAGAGAGAGAGAGAGAGAATACACTCTATTACATCAAACCAAATGGACCACATCCTTTGTCTTTTATTGACACGACTTTTTATAAAGTGACAATAAATCAAAAGTCAGGGACTCAGTTATGTTGGTCTTTATTGGCATATATCTATCACAATTAGCAATGAAGAAGTATATGCTTTTGATTTTTTCAAACAGATTTGTCCATAGAACGTAGTGGCCAGAGATGCTCCCAAGAATCTTAACTACCTAATCCTCTTTCACCATGTCCAGGTCTGAACGCAATACATGTATCGAATGCTCCCAGACTACGTGGGATGATTGTCCTTTATTTGTTCATTATCTATGAGAGGATCCCAGAACACGTGGAATGAGTGTCCTTTATTTTCCATTATCTGTGAGAGGATCCCAGAACACGTGGGATGAGTGTCCTTTATTTTTCATTACCTGTGAGAGGATCCCAGAACACGTGGGATGAGTGTCCTTTATTTTCCATTACCTGTGAGAGGATCCCAGGATACGTGGGATGAGTGTCCTTTATTTTCCATTACCTGTGAGAGGATCCCAGAACACGTGGGATGAGTGTCCTTTATTTTCCATTATCTGTGAGAGGATTCATATTCTTACTACCGAACTTTATGTTAGATCTGTTTCCTTTCAATCATATATGTGACAAGACACTTTGTTTAGG
>JAECUM010019461.1:0-38197 GCA_016617855.1 Megalonaias nervosa | reverse complement strand
ATATATATATATATATATATATATATATATATATATATATATATATATATACCACCATTCCATCTCTATCAGACATTTTTATTCATGTTGTGGTTGTACTTATTCCATCAAATGCCTCTTCTATCTCTAGCTACCCCCATCCCAAAATTCAACCTTTCGTTACTATGTGTCCCACAACAAGACTCGCAAAACAAAAGAACGAATCCTCCATATTGACAGTCGAAATTTAATTCTTGGGATTTGTAAGAAAAATAGTAAAGAAATGGCACGTTTGTGATACGATGTAGTTGAAATTTTAAGCCTACAATGCAGTTTGTCCTCGTGTTTTCTTTAGGTCCGAAACTGGCACATGTGTTAGATGATGCGCTAGATGATTTCTTCAGAAAGTATTTCGGTCAAAAAGCAAAAGAGGTCTCGATTGCGCTGATAGTTTTGTAGAACGTTGACCTTGATTATGCACAAATATTGCAATATGTTTGGATGTTGACGATTAGAAATATATGAAATGTTTAGTTTACAGTGTTTCACTATATGATATGTATATCTGTTCCAGTAGAGATATGGTCATTGCTATATAACATAAAAAGAGTTCCTACAATCGCTATCATTTGTCATTAATATCGGACCTTGATCGGCTCTTATACAATCTTTTCCTTTATACTTTTATAGCATAATCTTAAATAATGTAGCAACAGTTGTATAAAGTGAACCGTAAACGTGTCGTTGGAAATTAATTGTCCGTCACTAATTATTCATCTACAATGCAGGATGTTTCATAAGAATTTGTCTTATGCCACAATCAAGGTATGTGTTCGTTGTAGCAGAAATGTCAAGTTAAATGTAGGTCATACTTGAACGTTGATCTAGTTAAATATTCTCGACTTTTTTGCATTGTCCACATGCGACAACCAAATAGATATTATAGTAATCATTTTTATACACGTAACACTTTAAAAAAGTACGAAATTGGCTGTCACATGTGGACCATATGAATTGTTTGAAAAATAACTTTAAACAAATAGCTATTTTATAGCCAAATGTGATTTCATTAACACGTGCGCATGACGCCATGTCAAAATAATTTGAAATATCAATTCCAATTTTAAGATTTTCAAATACGATACATTTATTTGGTCTATGATTTCCTCAGATAAACCAACGTTTTGAAAATTGCACAATACTTGTGCCAACAACAGCCCTTATAAGGCATTCCCCATTTGTCCGGATAGATGTGTTTTCCCAGAAATGTATTTCTTGTTTTCACTTACCACAGGTGCAAGCCATCAACAAAGATTAATAACGGTAGATGATGGACAGCTAGGGGTCTTTGTACGTAATCGATATAGGCAGCAGACTAACGGTCGAAATGGTATCATAACATAATAATACTTGATGACGAACATTTACATAATATCTTGCTTTATAAATCCACTAAATTAAGAACTGTGTCTCAGTTTGATAGAACGTCATGTTGTACACATGTAATAATTACATTTTAAGACTATGCGGTACGTAGTGCCAGATTGTGTAATAATGGATGCAGCGTTTTAATTGACTGATTTTATTTTCTCATTAGGAGAGCTGGATAAATATGCCGTCACATATCAAAGGTAAGGATGATACAAACTATTATATTACTTTCAAGGATATGCATTGAGCAGGATTCAAGGAATTGCATACTAACAGTAATATGACATAAGATATTATTCGTTTTTAAAGAAATTCTTCTGCGCGTGGATAACTGAGTAAGTATTTCTTTGTGCTCAAAATATCGCCACCCTATCTTTTGAAGAGACAAAAGGTATAATAGTATTAGAATTTCCCTGAATACTTAATTATATGGTTCTGTTAAAGTATGTGTATCGTCTTCTATTTAACTAAATAACTTTAGTAACACTAATTGTAATTATTTTCAAGACGTTAGCCTCTGGATACGTTAACACTACTTCTGCAACGTTTGCTTTTTATTGCGCCTAACAAATAAGAGTAGAATTGAAGACGTTAAGATAGAACTATGTGCGATCATGCTAGTACCAATGCAAAATCAAATGTCTTGGATCTGCACTTCGTGCCATAAGATATAATTTTCTAATGTGTCTTCTACGCTTGAAATTTTATTTCTTTTTTATGTTGATTTGTTGTGATTACATGTGTCTTTCTGACTACATAATTCGGCATTACAACACTAGATTTGGGAGAGAGATGAGAAGTCTTCACATGTTCTGTCCGATGTTGCAGTAAAGTCGAATGTGTCTCCGGCTGCATAAGTAATGACAAGAAGTTCATTATATTTTCCAGCCTCTGTTACATTACATTTTGTTTCGAAACAGCCTTTGCTACATTACACATATATCATGAAAAAGGTTGATACCTCCAATGTATGTGCAGCTTTTGCTTCCTTCCTTGGGATTTGATTTCTTCAATACGGATAAGAAGATCTACTGCCTAAGGTGTGTTGTAACCCTTTTTTGCAAACTTTGGTAAATTTTCATTGATTGATCAAGAGAGAGAGAGAGAGAGAGAGAGAGAGAGAGAGAGAGAGAGAGAGAGAGAGAGAGAGAACAAAAACACATGCGCGCATACATATTAAATAATTACGACAAAAAGTTTATAAGCGAAGACGAATTGACATCTGGACCGTGTCCGCATGCATGGCTGTACTTAAATTGGTTTTGTTCAAGCCATGTCTGTTTATTAAGATCTTCATTTTGAAGAATGTATTAATTAATTCAGATATGTATACTAAGTGTTATCTATTTCATGGAAATATCCTTCCCGTGTATGGTCATTACATGAGCTTAGATTTATTTGTGTGTGTATGCATTGATGGTTGAACTAATCTTTCCCAAACATGAGATATATCCACGCTACGTGTATGAAAAAATATTTAACCCAATACGAGTATATTGTTAAAAACAATAACCACAACGGTATTCAAAAAAGGTCATTAATTTCCATAAGAAAAATCTTCACCTTTGACATTTGTGTGACAAATTATCTTCCTTTTACCCCGCCCCGTTTTGTTCATCCTTCAACAAGTCATCTGCACACATGTAAATGTAATCCTGGCGAGAACGCTGCACAGGCGCCAATTGTGGGTAAGATTTATAACAGGACGCATTATAAAAGCTTGCAAATTTCCATTATTTTCCTCCAACATAGTTATGAAGGTGACATTTGGTAAAACATTTAGGCTTGTTAAAAAGCTTGCTCTTTACATTTCATAAACATCCATTCCTCATTTAACTTAATTAAATTCGTGCCACGCAATCGATTGTTGGACCCAGTTCACAATATAGTTTGTGTATATATATATATATATATATATAGTATAGTATATATATATATATATATATTATATATATATATATATATATATATATATATATATATATATATATATATATATATATATATATATATAGAGAGAGAGAGAGAGAGAGAGAGAGAGAGAGAGAGAGAGAGAGAGAGAGAGTTAGGGATGTGTGTGTGTGTGTGTGTGTAGAACCTTCTTAATAGCTATGTTGGAATAGTGCCAAAATACAGCTTAAATTAAGTATCCAGATCTTAGATACGTTGTTGTTAAACTTCAGGTACGAGTCAATTCTTACTCTAAAATATGTGGCACTAAACACACTAGAAATATTACGTATTGATTAGTAAAACTGAACAAGCTTTGGGATAATTTTATTTCAGACTATAACACACTCTTCGAAGAAAGGTTGTGCAAAACAATAACAGTATTCCTTCATTCGTAGTGCTACAGTTTCTAAACATATCACCTTACAGAAGAAAGTGCAAATTAAATTGCAATTCAGACGCACCGGAAACAGTTTTCAAGACATAGGTTGTTCCTGCGTTACTCGTGTCAGCGACAGAATGGAAAACAACACCTTATCCGCAGGTCTTATAGAGGTAACGCTTATCAAGCGGCCGCTTGATGAACTGGGATTTTATTTACACCGCGACAAGAACAGCTCGTGTCTAGTAATTTCTGGTCTTGTTAGGGGTGGCAGTGCGGAGCAAAGTGGTTTGGTGCAGTCTGGGGATGTACTGGTCAAGGTGAATGACATCAGCCTTCAGGGCAAGTCATTTGAAGAAGCAGCTATCATTCTCAGATCAATCCCAGTCTTGTCCCAGGTCGTTCTGCTGCTTCGATGTCAAGATGGTTACACTGCTCATCTGGAAACGCGTTTTGGGGAAGATGGTAAACCACAAACTGTGCGAATTACAAAGCCGATCAATCCGCCTGAAACGTTAATGTCAAGAATTAAGAGAACATTTTGTTCGTCACATAAGGTATCAGGCGCAAGGGAAGATAATGAAGATATGATCGAGGCTAAATATGTAATTGATCATAGTTCGAAGATCGAGGCACAGACGAGGAATTTGAATTGCCATATCAATGATAATCATGGGTATGTTGACGACAATGATGATGACAAAACCAAACTGTTACAATTAGATGGCGGACATTTTCCAGATTTGCCAAAGGACAGAAGAAGATTATACACCTCTACGAATGCTCCCCAGAAGGCGATGAAGTTGATAAATACGGCCAATGAAAGACCTGCATATATGGATACCCTGCATATGAAGGCATTAGAGGTATTCTTTCTCTCTTACTCTCCCTTTCTTTCTCCCTCCATCTCTTTAATTCTTTCCTGTTTTAATGTGACAGACTTCACTAGTGAATTATAATCAAACCAAATAATGGTCTATGAATTTCCACCCGGTGCAGATGCAGACTCTGATGAATTGCTATGAGAGCAAATTATAATTTTACACTTCTGAGCAGACTAACACAATGGGTTCAACATTGGCGTTCTCAGTAAATATTTTGACAAATATACATATCTACATCCACATTATATTTATGTTGCAAATCAATCATCTATAGGTTTATCCATAGACAGGATGTTCCAAATTAAGTTCTTATTAATTAGGACATAGAGCGGACGCAGTATTTTAAACAATAGTTTCTACTAAAAGACATCCGTTGATTTGTAACAGCCCTTTCCAATACTGGGAAAATTTGTGAGATGATTTTGACGAGCATGATTATTAGCTAAAATCAGACTTTTCAATGATGCAACTTGAGGGAAAATCTATGCCAGTAATTGGAGTTTTATGCTATTAAAATATGACCAGATTAAAATACTTTTATCGTTAAAAGAATATGTTAATTTTTAACCTTTAGGATATAGTTTTGGTGAAGTAGAGTATACTTTAATAAAGGGCGGTTTGATATTCATAAACTTGATTTACCCATTGTTGTAATAGAGCCGATCTGAGATGTATTTTGAGCTGTAATATGAACGAGTGGAATTATGACCGAATTGCAAATATAACAAACACTTTGTAACGAGTTACCTCCCATTCAGGAGTCATAAATTAGTTTTGTTGTGATCACCTTAAGCTATCCCTACCTTTGGCTGGGTTTTCCACTAAGCGGATTAGCAATCAGTAGCTGGCAAAGTGAATTATCTAATGATAACTATTCTATTTTGAGTCAACTAAGGATCCAGGACTGATTCATTATAAATCTTTCGTCTGGTTATTATATTGTTCGCTGCAAAGCATACAAAAATACACCAGCAGAAGAAGCTGGTTAAAACTTGTTAACACTGACAGTGAAGTTCAAATTGTTATGACTTCTATTCCATGTGCGACATTTTTGACACAAAATGACATCCATTCGATACCATGTCTAAAGATACAAGTTTTGCGATGGAGAGATTAATCGGACCACTTCTGAAGTGCTCGCGTTTTAAGAGCAAACTCACTTGAGAGTTCCATGAAAGTCAATTATTAAAAAAAGATGCCATGCTCACAATTGATTCCTGAAGTTGGCAGTAGGAAAACTTAGTTATGTCTTCTCAAGTTCGAATGAAGGAGATTATCAACGCAACTACTTATGCTGGTTTACAACCGTTTCATGACTATATGACATATTCTGAATATTCTGCAATGATCAGCAATTGAAAATAAACATGGATAGTTGACCTGAATCATGGATAAGTAGAATAGATATAAGGCAATAAAAACACGAGCAAACTTAAACAGTTGGATACTGGAACTCCGTTCAGGAGATCTTTAAGTATAGGATACAAAATATTTTCGCCGATTCTAAAGGCTAAACTTTGACGCATCAATTAGCCCATTCAGAATCAATACATGGAAAGTTATATTACAATCGAGTTATAGATATGAGTTTGCTGATGCGTCGTGAAGCCCGATCCATATAAGCAGATATACATATTGTATCTGACTTTCAGGATATATGCTGCACCGCCGAACGGTGTATAGGGTCCATGATGATAGCCCCTTTAAACCGACCAGCAAGAACATCTCGACCCAAGAAGGAACTCATTTATCATGCAAAAGATTTTATAGATCAATACTACGCCAACTTTAAAAGGTAAGATGAAGTTCGATATTCCAAGCGTAGAAAAGAGATCAGTTATAGTCCAAATCTGGCAGTTTCTCCTATACGTTTCCTTTTCTTCAGATCGCTACTCATCAATTCTGGAAAAAAATTATATCGGCGTTGACTGTCGAAAGCCTGTCAGATATAGAGCAGTCATAAATTTGTATAACTAATTGACGTTTTATTTTTAAGTCTGATTTGTTTATAATAACGATACAATTAAATTGGCATCACTGCATGCATGCAAAGACTGATATGTATGTATGCATGTATGTATGTAAGATTTTATGTATGTATTTATGTATGTATGCATGTATGTTTGTATGTATGTATCCATGTATGTATGTATGCATGTATGTATGCATGCATGCATGAACGGATATGCATGTATGTATGTATGCATGTATGTATGTACGTACGTGTGTATGTATTCATGGATGGATGGATGGAGGGATTTTAATATGTGTATATGTATATTGTATTCACATGTGTGTGTAATTGTCTTTGTATTATCTGTTGTATTTATATAAGTAACTGCCTAGTGTCAAGTCCGCAACCTTTGGTTAAGTGTCCTTCGTCTCAAAATCGACTATAAACAGCCATCAAGTTTTGATGATTTATAATTTAGACAGACGACCAACTGGATCGAAAACAAAACAAAACAAACAAAGAAGAACAAATTTGAAGGAAATAAAAATCAGAATAATGCTAATTCATTCATGCACGTTTGCACTTTGTTGCAATGACTCTAAAATGCTAACTATATAACTGTTCTGTGGAATAAAATTAGCCCGTGCTAGTGGCAAGTGAGATACATCAGCTACTTTTTTGACGCTAATGGCATAACAATTGTCAAAGGTTTGGATAATGTTTCATTTCTCTATTTTTCACAAACTCAAGTTATACGTTGACATGTTTCCTCGATCCCTTTATTTAGGAATCAATGTCACATTCATATAATCCTTGCGTCAAGGGTTTTGTTAAATTGTTTATTTGCTTATAGTCCGCAAACTCCTTTATAGATATCCATAGTGCGACACACTTATTTGCCTGTTTGATTCTAGGTCTAAGGTCAATGATGGAAAATTTGTGAAGCGGTTTTGGTTAAATATTCTCAGCTTATTCCTTCGATTGATTGCTCGTATTTCTAGCCTTCGAGCCAATGCTGACATCCCATGGAAAGTAACTTCAAGACCACATTCTACTCTTTCTTTCTTTCTATTGATTATATTTTTAAAACCTCTGATGGACTATATTAATACTTTGGTAGGATCGCTATGGAGCTATACAAATTCATTCTGCAACATGCTGGTTCAATATTTTGACCTACAATTTATTGAAATATTTTAGTATCAACATTTTATGTTGAACAATTATCGGATTTACTTGCCAAAGTTTTCTCTGCTCAGTATTGACTTTAGTATAGGCATTTGTTCTTAAAAGTGAGATCATTTGTTCCTAACAGACAAGATAAAACTGCTCACGAAAAGCGCTGGGCTGATGTCCTCAATGCCATTGAAAACACGGGCACATACGATCTGACAGTAGATGAGCTAACTTTTGGAGCAAAAACTGCGTGGAGAAACGCACCCAGGTGTATCGGCCGGATTCAGTGGTCCAAACTTCAGGTAAGTTGAAATTACATATGCCTAGCTACCATACATACCTGCATACATACGCAGACTTTCCCCATTACTGGTAGAAATATAATAGAGAAGAGACTTATAACCATACTTTTTCCGCTAAGTGTTTTCTGTAGCTGTGACATTCTAATTTTCCGTTAGCATGCCCAGGAAGTAGACAAATGCATGTACATTACACTATTTCCTGTCAACTTTCATTCTCAAAGGACAAAGTACACATTAATAAGAATAATTCCTCTATATATAATTGTTTGAATGCATGCATATGCTGACGCTTGCATAAGCGATTTATATCTAAATTATCTGAGGAAGGGTTTAACTCTTAACCTTTAATAACGCTACAATTTTATTATCAAATGACGGAGAAATTGTGTTACTATGATTCAAATGTCTCTTTGCATATGTTTCAAACTAATAAAATTAAATTTACATGGAAAAAAGCGATTTCCTCTATATAAAATGGATGACCTACCCAGCTCGATTATTGAAGGTTAACACGGCAGCGGAAGGAAAACAAAATATGGTAAACATGATTGGAACAAAAAAAGTCTAGAATACGCATGTGCGAACATTTTGGTAATGCGTTTGTATTTGTGCCAGTAAGGATAATGTTACCAGCAATGAGGTTAAGGTAGGCATGGTTTGTAGCTTAATCAATATGAAGCCGTTCTTACAAAGCAGGTCACTGTTACATAATTTTCTAAACTCATCTTCTCCTCTAAGTTCCATGTCGAGTACTTCCTCACCTAAGCAATATTTCTGAAATCGCTAATATTTGCTGACGATGTTAAAGCAAGTTAATTAGTTAAATATACAACTGAGATTATTTCATGCTTTTAGTTTTATTTCTTGTTTGCAAGAATATATATCTATTAAAATGGTAGTGCTTAAATGATGTGTATAATGAAGCACATTTTATAGATAAGAGTAATATGATATCAAATATTGCACGAAGAATCCATATAAAGGCTATCACCTATATAGAACACTATTTAGCTACCGCTTTTGCATTCGCTTTTATATTTCGACTCAATATAAATGACGCTTATCCACTAAGAGTAAAAATGTTGTGGTCCTTGTGGCGTCCTCTGTAACATTTGTTTCGTTGTCCGTCGAGTGTCTTCCATAGATACATTTCAGTATGTAAACACATCTGACCGAGAAACATATTTTCGACTTTTTCAGTTGTTCGATGCTCGTAATGTAAACACTGCGAGAGAAATGTTCGAGGCTATATGCAATCACATCAAATATGGAACAAACGATGGAAATATTAGGTATACTTATACATTCCTGTTATTGATGATCTCTGCTTCATCTGACAGTGTGACTTCAATGCACAGTGCTACGATGCATCCTGCACGATTGTGATAATATTACACAATATTGATAGAGTCTGTATCTTGATATGCAAGGTAACAGTGTATGCAGAAACATACGTCATCATTTCAATTAAATACATGAATGTATACACCATATCATAAATAGCTGACAACAATAGAAAAGTTGATACACAAAATTCACATTTTAATTTCATATGGATCCCGCTATTGTATTTACTTTAAGAAGTTTCTAAACTAATAACATCTACACTCCCCAGCCTAAATGAACAGTTCAGTTTATGTACTATTGTCATTTCATCTGTGTCTTTTCACTGCCACAGTCATGATTAGCAAGCTCCTGACACGAGTATGACACATTGAAAAGCTATGCCCCTAATGATTTCCACATCTGTTCACATGGCTTCCTCCTCCCCAGTTTAAGGTCGACGACAGTATCGGATTTGTTTATTTACGTTTGACCCATCAATGACCAAAATAGTTAGCTACTCTTTCGGAGCACCCGAACCAACCTGACCAAGATGGCAGTATAGCGTCAACTTGTCTTCTTCTCGATGCCTCATCAACAATCAGACAGGTACTGGGATGGTCATATGTAAGGAGTGAACATCTGTTTGGTGCTAGCACATTTTATTGAACTGCTTGCTCTGTAAGAGTACAACTATATGCTACGAAAGCTATAATAACCTCGTCATAACCATTTTATGTTCCCCAGGCGACGCTGCAAGACGAATCAGATATCTGGTCAAACCCTATAAAGGCATGATAAACTGGCAATGCCATGCATTTTTCAAAGACATGAATAAATCTCTTATAAATGCTATCCACAATGTGTTTAAAGTGTGGTTTTGGAAGATGGCTTTAGTGGTGACACTAAAATCCGCGTTCATTGCACAAAATATGATTCTTATAAATCATTTTTTGAACATACCATACGACTGCACACAGCAAAAAGCCGCTTTAAATCTCTTTCTTCGTGTACGCAAGGAAACCTACCAAAGATATCCTTTTTAGATGCTTAGCCAAGCAACCAACGAGCCCTGTTTTGTTCTCGTATTCTCTGAGGAATGCATCCCAGATGCACTGTAGATTAATGTTGCGGTGGACACCACTCTATCGCTGACTTTGGTTTGTAGCGAGTAAGATATCTGGAAAACAATCATCGCAAGCAATGTCAATTATACTTATAGTTTGTGGCTGTGATTTATGACATTTCAAAATTGCTTCTCTCTGTTTCAACTAGGGACGAAAAGGTCATTTATATATACAATATTGCTTATATTTCAAGGCAATGGGGTATTTGAGTTTTAGGATTTAACAAACAACGACTGATTGGATATCGTATGATCTAACGGTTATAATCTTTACTTTATTCACATTGTTTGAAACGCTATGTTTATTCACTAAGCTATATGATCTAGCAACTCTTTCATAAACTGTTTAAGATGTGTTTGAAAAACCAAATATATTCAGGCAGAAATTGTTCAGTGCACAATAAAACATAAACGACCCTTCGTGTATCGTGCGCTGAAAGATATATTAATGATGCTGAGTTACTGATTAGCATTTAATAATTTATCTTAAACAAAAAGAAAACGACAGCAACAGCAATTCAGGAACCATTCTAAGAATATTTACCAAACATATTAGTAATGGTCTTTGAATCTTATGCCATTAATACTGTCATACCACAGTAAATTGGTATATGCGTCATCAATTTATATATCTTAGAAACAACAATATGAAAACACTTCCACAATATCTGATTATGAAATAGCTTATTAGGAATGGATTTTCAGTAGAGTCGCTTACTTTCTTCGGGCTTTTGTGATTTCTTTTCTTTAAACAACTTGTGCTGAACATAGAATGAGAGTAAATTTTTAAAATGTCATGTCCTATCGGTGTAATGACCAAACACGTTCTATTAAAAATGTCCTTACGAATATTTAAAAGTTTAGTGTTTAGAGAAATAGTATAATATCAAACTGAATCTCAACTCCAACGAGGTTAGACGACGAAAGGGTTTAGTAGGATACTGATAAATCAGAATTAGTGTCGTGAAATAATTTTGTTAGGAGTTAATTCAGCTTACTTGCTTAATTTGATTGTACGTAGAATTGCAATTTGACAGATCCGCCATCACAGTATTTCCACATCGGATCAACGGAAGACGCAACTTTCGCGTATGGAACTCACAGCTGTTCTCGTATGCCGGCTACAAACAATCGGATGGAACTGTGATCGGAGACCCATTCCATGTTGAATTTACTGAGGTAAAATGACGTCATGTTGTGTCAAAGATCATATGCATCTTTTTAAGTGCCACGTCTACACAAACATTCATATTTTATTGGCACAGATTAAATGGTTGTTATTTGCTCAAGAATCCGAAAGTAGTTCATGACAAGGATATATCAAACGATCTATAGGTATGCATCTTGGTGAGAAGCTATGTCTTGATGGGATGTCACCTTTAACTCTTGACCACGTGAGTTTTAGAGTAAATTAATGCATATTAATGCATATTATTCCTCATATAATCATGAAACTTGGTGTAGAGGTGCTTTGGATGAAGTTGTACATCTTGATAAGTACTAAACATCTTTCAAAGAAAAGGTATACGTGATTTTATTTCATGCATGTATGTGTTGAAATATTGCGTTTAAAATCATATTTTGACTGATATTCATCCTTGAATAACAGCAAGTTTTTGGACGCATCTTTGTTAGTAGAAGGTCATTGTGACCTACATTTGATGTTTCACTATGTTATGTTAAGTAATTTTAGTAAGCTCATAACCACAAAGTTTTGTCCTTGCTATGTACATTGTAGCCTACACAGTGCTCCCTTTGTGGGAAGTGCGGTTTTATATAGTAATAACTATGTTTAGTCATTAAAAGGTTCCATATAAATGATTACTCATCATCAGGGGAACTTTGTATTGTGCATGTGGCTGAGTAGTTATAAGAAGAGTTGATTGAGTGCATTTCGTGTTAGGTCTTATTTCTAGTGACAAATCTGCACTTATTGAAGCATGCTTGCAACTGTGGTCATATTGGTTGTCACTCCAAGGTTACCCAGAGCATTTTATTTCCAGCCAATATAAATCGTCATAAAATACCTCCTAAAGTAATGCTTTTGACCAGTCGTTTTGAAAAAGAAATATCTGCAGCTTGTATCATCTCATTATAGCTCCATTGCATTGGCGGAACAGAATGCTCTTTGTTGTTGTTTTTTGCCCTTTGTGCCTTGTCACACGGGAACGATTTCTCAGGTCAAGACCACATTTGCATGATTTTGCTGTATAATGGTTTTAAATTCACTTCTTAATTGATAGTTAATGTTTGCTGTGACTGATGAAGTATACTAAAGCCTCGTAAAGCGTGCTCTGTAGTCCTTTATTAGACACTGCTCGTAACTCTAAATGACATAACCAAACCAAATTGATGCAAATGCATAGACGTAAATTTCGTTAAATTTCGTTATCTACTAACTTTTGAGAAATTTGATTAAAGGAAAGTACACTTTTAAAGTGTAATTTATTATATCAAAACATGTGAGTTTATGAGATTTAATTTTATTTTATCAATATACTTGATTAGTTTCAACAGATAATGCACGGGATTCCTCACTATGCCATTCGTTGTTTTGCACAGGTCTGCCAGAAACTGGGCTGGAAAGGAAAAAACGGACGATTTGATATCCTCCCACTGGTCCTACAAGCCAATGAGCACGATCCGGAGTTCTTTGACATCCCGCCTGAATTGGTTCTGGAAGTTGAAATGAAGCACCCCAAGTAAAGCTCTCTTGAATCCTTTTAATATAGTATACACTTAATCTTCGTTTATAATAAAATACGGCAATCTACAAAGAGAGGGCCTGGACGTAAGTGCCCCACTTCCTAACTGTACCAATGGTTAACTTTTAATAGAATTGGCATATTCATCATTCATCTTTTTCAAACAATTGTTTTAGGGTGTGCAATGAATTTGAGCTCAATGACAAACAGGAAAATCTACAGTGTTTCATGGGTGCCTGGATATTCGTTTATGTGTATCAAATACAGCCCAGTCGGAATATGCAGTGTTACTTTATCTGAAAATCGTATTCTTTTTGACTGAAATATTGAGAACAATAGTGTTCTATTATAATTAGTCTCGATGCGGCCAAATATTCTATTTTAGACCCCATCAATTACATTTGGATGTGACATTCACTAATATAATGCAAAATGAAACGTTTTATCAGCCAAACAGACCGACAGGCAGTGAAAGTTTAGCGTCATCGCGGGTCTTTTAAATGCATCTTCACGAAGGTACAGAAAAGATTTGTTTGCTTGCACTGTTTGTAGTTTTTTAACAAAGAACTCGGTATTGGAAGGTTTGATTTAAATCATACAATGGGTTATGCGAATTGTAAGGTGGAATACGACTGGTCCTTAGACGAGTTAAATAGTGGAAGGAGTTATATAATATTTCAATATAGATTTTTAACGTTCTAATTTCCTTGTCATTGTTTATACTCAAAAGGCAAATGGTTTTTTAGCTTACACCAAAATCATAGGAAACAAAACGATGTCTTTTATGAAACAGATTTCCATGGTTCGCCGACCTTGGCCTAAAATGGTACACGCTGCCAGCAGTATCTAATATGATGTTTGACTGCGGCGGTCTGGAGTTCACAGCCGCCCCCTTTAATGGCTGGTACATGTCCACAGAAATAGGGGCCCGGGACCTATGTGACCCTAATCGCTACAACATCCTGGAGGTAAGTATAATCCTTGTACCAGTACAAATATGTTGAGCCATTATAATCGTTTATTAAGAATTGTCAGAAAAAACTACCATGTTATATATGGCTAATACAATATAATTTCCAGTTTTGTCGAAAGTGCTTTCACTAATAATCTGAACTGTAAAGCTTATTTGGACGAAAATTAATTTCAGCTATCATCCACACAAAATATCATGATGAATAGGAAATTGTGATAAACTTAGCAAACATATATTTTATTCCAGACAGTTGCTCAGAAGATGCAACTAGACATAAGGAAGAACTCCAGCTTGTGGAAAGACATAGCTTTGGTGGAAATAAATGTGGCTGTGCTGTATAGTTTTCAGGTCTATATACTTTTGTATTCTTTAAGACGCATGGTGATCACAGTGGCGGATTTGCTCCACAAATTACAAACTTGCGGCGGAATTCAAATGTATGTGAATATGTCAGAAAATGTGGACGCCATTAATAACGTTTTCTGTTTCACTGCAGTCTTGTAATTTTGCCGCCGTAGTTGTTATGATGATTATTTTAATTTTAAGCAAAGCACTTATATCTAGACAAATGTATATACAGGATATTTCAAAGGGCCGCAAGTGCAAAAAATCAATATGCAGGGTGTTTTCTTCGATAGGAATCTATTTGCATAGTCGAATCCTTTTTCTCATATTTACCATATCTAGTATGTTCACTGTGTAATTGATAGTCTCTATCATGATTTGTTTTCAATAGTATCATATATTCTCAGTGCGCGTAAACAGATTCCATTAGAAACTATAGCATAATTGCACTGGATAGCTCACGTATTGTACAAGTAGGTCATTGTTGGCTAAATCATGCACTGCTATAGGTTCGTTCCTCTGCAAACACTACATCTCACCACATATTTTATCAAGAAAGACTGTCATCTTATTAGAAAATCATCTTCAACCTATTAGCAGTAAATATAGAACACATACTGTAGTGAATCTAGGACAGTTTTACTTGATTATTTTAATAAAGGCTGCACATATTTGTTGAGGATTAAAATATATTCAGACCGTGTCAATAACCTTGCGAACAATTTATTTTGGGCCAGAATGACATATTGTCCTGACTTTGTTAAATATAACAACGGTGATTACTTTTGTTTTGTTTTCCGAGTTCAGAACTCCATTATATACACCGCTCGTATCAGAGGAAAGTCTATTTATTCTGCAGGCGAAAGGTGTAACCATTATGGATCACCACACTGCCGCCGAGTCCTTCATGAGCCACTTAGAGAACGAGCAGCGCCTGCGTGGTGGATGTCCATCAGACTGGGTCTGGATAGTTCCTCCCATGAGTGGCAGCTTAACACCTGTCTTTCGTCAGGAGATGCTAAATTACAAGCTCAAGCCATCATATGAGTATCAGGTACAATGACAAGATAAATATAGAATGCAAGAAATAGATTAAGAGTGCATTTCCTCATATTACGTTAACATATCGTCGCAACGATAAGTTACATACACTTATGTTTTTCAGTGCCAACAGATCTTCCATTTCACACGTGAAAGCCATTAAATTACACTAATTTCTGTCTCTGAGTGCAAATATAATCTCAAAATTGTAATCATCAATCATGAAGTTTACGACATTTCTTGCACAAAAACAACTATGACACGGGTTGTAGACTTTACTAAAACTTTTAAGTTTTAGTTATTTATTTAAATAAAATGCAGTGTTGTAATCTTGTTTTTACCTTCCTTAGAGATCATACAATTCTTAAAGTTGAGACTCACCTTGTGCTTTGCATTCAGCCAATCGTAGGAAGCTTTACTTTTGTATTATCATGTATAAATGGTATATAATGGATTTCAAGCAAGAACTCGGACTCAGATTGTTTATGATATCCGGTCATGAGTCTCTTTCCTACAGATCACCTTTCTACATAATGGCTGTTTACAAACATCAAGCGTCTAAGCTTTGTCTTTGTTTTTAACCCTAAGAATACAGGGAGATCAAAGTTTATCGTAGGTATGAACATATTCGTTTTAGCATATTGTGTATTTTTCACCTCTGGAACTTTTACCTTGACAGATTAGCTTGCACTCTAAAACGTACCCTAAACAGTCTTTTGCTGAACAAGTACATAGCTAGAGATAGAAAGAGAGAGAAATAAAAAGGTGTTAAACTTTGTCTATCATCATCCTCGTTGACCTTCCCAAAATATCGTATACAGAAGTGTGGTTCAAAGGAATACTTGACCTCAAGGTTACAATATGCTCTTTACATCCAGCTTTAAGACGGCTTTCGGTAGTTTTAATATACATACCTGTCCCATAGACCTTTGATTTAAAAAGTTTTACTAAATGATCTGAAATCTTTATTCAACGACCAACATAAAACATCTCAATGAAACCATGCGATCCTTAGGACAACTGCATTTATTATTCTTGTAATTGACCGGTACAAGTATAGCAGTATATTCATAATGCAAAACATATGCTTTGAAAAACTTAATATAACTATAAAATGCCAGTTTATTTTTCCTGATTCTCACAGGTAATATCTCAGACTGCAATCCCCTCTCTCTCTCTCTCTCTCTCTCTCTCTCTTATGACATGGCACTGATAATTGCTATATTGATAATAACTGAAGTTGTATTTACATAAAGCATAACCAATGTAACTTGACAGCAATTACAAACAACCACTTATGATTGTCAACAGCAAGGAATGAACAAAACTAAACCACTTAAAACTGTGACCTACGATTTTTACATACATCGGTTAGATATTATAAATGATTGAAACACAAATCATAATTTCACTTCGCGCATGGATGAGATCTCATTACAGGATTCGAGCGACTCGCAAGAGGGAATATGAGTCTTTACTCAGTTTAGTCACTAGCTACATGAGCTCTTTGAAAATCACTATGCAGTTTGAGATCATCGTAGTTATTTTAAGAGAGTAATCAAGTTTGCATTCAAAGAAATACCATAAAAACTGGCATGCATCTACTATGGTAAGACGGATATTTAAATTCACCTGCAACAAGTTTACATTATTAGTCTTCAGAAGTTTAAAAACACTTAGACATTGGTCGCTGAGTGAAAGTATATTGGCTTTTACTGAAAACACACGCAAATTCAAATATTCGGATCTGCCGATATAAACACGAAAACTTTGTTTGCAGAACGCCCCGTGGAAAACACACGTCTGGAAGAAGGACAAGGATGCAACAAATAGTGCTGGCATTCCGAGACGTAAGATTGGATTCCGACAATTAGGCCAGTAAGTAAATTCAGAATCAAACACAAAATCTGTTCACTATGCTACATTTCGTTGACTTGATCCAGTCCAGTGTACCTATCTGACCGCGTCCATGTGTGCACATCATCAAAGAACTTACGTTCCTCTCCTGACTTTCTTATTTTCATTGTTCACACTGTCAGAAAGAGTCATATGAGCAACCGTCTTGTGCGTGCCAGGGCCCAGCTACATGGAACGAATTGATCATATATCTTAAATACAAGGACTCTGTCAGGTCATTCAAAACTGCTCTTATATTCACATATTTAGACTACAAGAATAGATTTAAAGGCTTAATAAAGTTTACTTCATTAACTATTGTCAGCATTTTTATGTTTTGTAATTTCGTAGTGTTTGCTTTTGTAATCTTGTCGTCTATATATTTTTGTGTTATCTGATATTGTAAAGTACTTAGAGGTCTAAATATTAGGCGCTGCCAGTACGTCCACATTAATATGATTACTAATTGGTTAGATACAAAATTTGATCGAGTATCGATTTAATATCTAAAGAACATTTTAAATTATTCATATACATAAATAATATATTTCTAGTTGCACTTCAAATAAAGCGCATTAATATGCGGTTAGCAGTGACGCTTTATGTAGAATGTTATTCTACACTTTATGTTTCTTCTTTAAATACGTTACCCAATCATAATACCTTAGAAGCACTAGAAATACTTTGCCAGTTCAGCCCTCCCATACACTACATTTAGCTAAGGAGAGCAAAAAGTTGTCTGTCGACCTATGTGGCGGTCAGGAAGAGTGATCTCCTCTTATGTATAAGACTTGGCCGCAAAATCTAAGAACCCTTCAGTTACTACTTTCGCGCGTGCAAAGAAGCATGTTCTCGTCACGAGAGACCAAATTGGAGGAGTTTTCACTTCTAAGGAAAATATGCCCCATCTATATTTCCAACTTTTTCTCTTCCTATCCCGACAAAGTTCTGCCTTTACAATTTGCTTACACTTTGTCATCGTCACACATTTAGGAACCTGTACGGGGAGCCGAAGCTTTACATTTAGTTCGTGCTATAATTATTTTGCACGTGCAAGTCTCTAGCGCTTATCAAAACTCTTAATATGAGTAGCTCCATTGCGAACGGGTACATATCGGTGAGTTTCTATTCCAAGACGTTCGTAGCGTCCAAGCGCCATTTTCAATGTTTCTTTCCTTATACAGGCGGTCTTTGGGCCTCTCTCCCTACACGTAATTGCCTCATAATGTCTATTGTCGGACCTACGTTGTACGTATCTATAACGGTGTCTCTGGTCCCTTTCATGTGAAGATTTTGAGAGCGTAATGTAGACTATTGTGTACACATCTATATTATTTCCACTCTGGTCGGACAAGCACAGATCGACTCTCTATACACGGTTTACTCAGTCGCGTATTGCTCATGCATGTTTCTATAAGTGACACTTGAGTCATGTTTATCTGCATAAGAATTCCATCATATTTAAAGAGCACTTAGTCACTCGCACGGGTAGCCTATGAAACTTCACAAGATAGGTTCGGGCTACAGCATTTTTATGTGAGCATGTCTTTATGCCCTTAAGAAACCCCATATAAGTATAATTCCGTCATTTCTGGTAGATACAGGTGAGTTTGCTTTACCAAGGCATTCTTAACCTTAGAATGACATACGTCAATGATTTTACATGTACGTGCCGTCCGTGACCTTCCCTACAGGTAGCAGTATAGTTGAGATCGTTTGCTAAAAGCTATGTGGAAAGCGCAGAAACACAGGTCTGGACGACGACGTCACCAGCCTGCATGATGACCTTTCCTCTGTGTGCGAATTTAGGCAGACAAGGCAGATAAATCAATTTATCCTACAGCCACTAAGCGCCGGACATTGTCACGCTCTGAAAAAAAGCGCCGGCACCGAATGTACCACCACAGGATTCTGCAGTTTTGGCACCTCACTTTACCTTTTCTCCTCGGGGTTTGACTTTTTCCTATTGCGCAACAGCGAGGGATTGCTAACAAAGAGCCAAGTGCCAACTCACTCAGCAGACTTACGGATAGGTTGTATGGATCAAACATCCAATAACCTATCTATTACTGATGATCCTCAAAATATCCTACCCACACGAATCGCTTATTTTTGTTGCGTCCGGCCTACCCCATATAATGGGGATTACGAAGGGCCAAACTATTGATATTACGGGCTCAATCACTAATATCCCTGCTTCCTGTACGTTGAACCCGACCTTTGGAGACATGTAGATGGTCCTATCTAACCGTCATACTACCTCGAGAAACTCATCCGACACGATGCCAGGAATCGTTCCGTCCGCTTCAACAGATGTCACTTCCCAATTTCTCTACACTCTGCCACGAGAAGAGACTCTTTATTCAGCGACTGTCTCGAAGTCACGGTTTTTAATTCAGAGAGTTGTAAGAGTTTACTGAGTAACAGACCTAGCCGCTTTTCGCCAGTTAAGCTCAAGCATTACAGGAGACCTTAGCCTCAGCTCATGCAACCAAGATGATGTTTCTTGTTCTCCATTGCTGTCGTCTATTCTATAGTATCCGTTGGCATGGGAAGAGTCTACAGTATTCAATTATTCGGGAAGATTCTGCCTTCAGAGCCTCCAATAAGACGTTCTTCTACCTTTGGCTCCCTGGTTATATCCTCCTCTTCCTACTCAGTCAAAAATCTGGAATAGAGCTCCAGCATCTGTTAATATTACGACGGAATGGATTTAAATATTTCCACAGTCTGGGAGAGTTAGAGAAATTCTGACCACACATTCATCATCAGTTCGTCGGCGGTTTTACTTTTGAACACACCAGTCTTTCATTTAGAAATCCGGGCGGTTGACAGTGATATCGCCTCTTTCGGGATGACAAAGGCACACTACATACGTATAGACTGGATGGCCTATAATGACACACCGCAGTTAGTGCGCAATATCGTTGCTATGATTTCGATGTTGGGCTTTCGTCTTAATGGCTATCTTTCAACAGGCAGAACATAACTTATCTTCTTCCACTCCGAATACCTCAGGGTCAGCAGGTCTCAAGAATGGCCCGTGTGCTGAATAAAGCCGCTCAACACACTTTGGCCTATTCTGTAACCGCAGAGACCTATTTAAAATTGGCAGAACGCGACTCAGTGGTTTCGGGCTGCATTTTTCTGAAGAACCACCATAAGGCCCAGCTAAAAGCAGAACCTCTATCCTGTTTAACGTCCAGATTGAAGACTGCCTCAATCAGGCCACTCAGGAGACCAATTTCCCTCTCTACGACAACCACAGCACCAATAGAGGGATATAACGGAACATCAACAGAAGGGACCAGGGGACACTCATAGTAAACGAACCTCCGAAAACAGTCCTATCGAAACTCCATCCAGCGAACACCTCAGTGCTTGCATACCATAGTGGATCTTGGACCAACAGGGCCTTATCTCTCGTTAGGGAAAGGACATTCTGCGTTCGGTCTTCGCCCTAAGCACTCTCAAAAAATTCATTCACGGCCCTTGGTTCTCAATGGAACGTCAAATCGCATTCTGAAAGCCATCCATGAGGGAGACTTCACCAATAGTGTGGATTTAAACGGCGGATACTTTCATGTCACCTGGTCACAAGGGTTCCAGGGCGTTCTTTCTAGTCGCCTATAGCATCATATACCAATTAAGGGAGCTCCCATTGGGGCTCAACATCAGCTCCTGGGTCTTCACTTGTTACCAATCTGGACTCCTCGTCATAAAGGAGAAAAATCCGACATAGTACCATCTCAACAATTTGTTCACCTAGGTATTGAGTTCAATACACAGGCAACATATTTCGTCCCTTTCGGGGTCTGACATTGAAATCCAAACGATAGTAGCACTTTTACTTTCGAGGAATTCTATCCGCACGGGAATTCCTTTACCTATTAGGCTTGCTCGTTGTCCTAGGTCGCTTCCTATGCACCTATGCGTCCTATACAAATGATTCTTCTGCCGGTATAGAGGCCTAAAGTTTGCCCACTGGACCATCCTCTCATCATCTGCACATAACTAAGGCACCGTCTGTGGAACTGAGGAAAGCTAACTTGGCTCATGTTGGGTATACGTCTACAAGTACAGTGCCCGAGATTACCGTCTGTACAGATGCTTAGGACCCCAACTACTACCATCCAATCTGGAAACCAGCGATGCACCCTGTCCCTATGAACAACATCTTCATATCAATAAACTACGGAGATGACTGTCATTGTGAAAGCGTTTTACTAGTGGTAGGAATATTTGCTTGGTAAGGGAGTTCTCATTCTGTCCGACAACTTTAGAGTGCTTACTTAACTCAAGCGACAAGAAGGAGCCAAGTCGAACAGTGCTGACTTATCTCAAACGAAATGGAGGAACTAAGTCCCATGACCTTGACGTCCTAGTGTGGGACTTTCTACTGTGATGTTGTTAACAACTAATCCACTTACAAGTTCGTTATATCCTAGGACTCCTAACGTACTAGCCGAATATTTGTCCGAGAAACAATCAAAGAAAACGAAGGGAATGGTCTCTTCGTTCCTAGAATTTCACTCATTAATGTACCCGATGGGTCCAACCTTTGGTGGATATGTTTGGGACAAGATGGAATAACAAATTCCCAACCTTCTTATCTCCAGTCCCGTACTCAAAGCCTGGGTAGTCGACGCTTTATCGATAGCTTGGAATCGGATTGGATGTATACGCCTACCCCCCAACAAAATTTGATACAGAAGGCACGAAAATCAGACTGTCATCTTATCCCCATTGCAAAACTCGAACGGCAGAATTGGTGAATCAACGACAACCTCATAAATCTCGCAACGGGATCTCCGCGGAAAATTCGGACTTCCCTCATCTACTTAAACAACTATTACGGCAGTTGTTTCATTCCTACTCAGAGCTACGGAACCTGCACGTCTGGATCACATTAAACAGGCCCTCATAATTAAAATATTCTTAAAACCAGTCTTGGAATGAATCACTCTAGCATACGAAGGCACATGGTATGTTTTCACCCAGTGATGCACAAACGAACATGGGCTCTATACAGTAAATAGCTAACATATTCTAACTTTTCTAAGAAATTTAGCACCGAGTGTGATAAAAGGTTACCGCTCAGCGATCGCAGACTCCTTTCTTCATCACTGAAGAGGCGATATCGAACAAAACAAAAACGTATGCGACCTACTCGCCAACTTTGAGTACACGGCCGAAAACATTAAACCTATGCCCAAGTGGAACATATCTTAGGTATTAACCTCACTGAGAAAGACACATTTTAAACCAGTTTCAATGTCATCACTGACGCACCTTTCCTACAAGACTTGCTTCTGAAAGCATAGGAAGGCACATGGTACGTTTTCACTCAGTGATGCAGAAACGAACAGGTAGCTATACTGCAAATATATAACTTCCTCTGACTCTTTGAAGGTTACCACCGAGTTCGATGAAAGGTTACCAGTCTACGATTGCCGACTCACTTAGGTCATCACCGAAAAGTACGATAACGGACAAAGCAAGAATTATCCGACCTACTCGCCAACTTTGAGTATACACGGCCGAAAATATTAACCCTGTACCCAAGTGGAACATATATTTTGTATTAACCTGGCTGAACAAGACACATTTGTAACTAATTTCAAGTGCATGTAAGGCGCACCTTTGCTAGAAGACTTACTTCCTCATAGTGTTAGCGACATACTTACCCTATCAGAAGATCCGTATTACATGCATTTCCCACAAGACGGGTCAGTCTTACTCATGAAGGCATATTCTTTAATTGCCATGAACCACCTCTCTTCCACGGATAAGCAGGCGTTCGTCATGAAACCTCTGTCTCGTCTAGAAAATTTAACTCTGGCTGTGAAGTGGCACCTTAATAGAATAGAACCTTTGCGCTGAATGAGGTCATTCCTCTTACTACCTCTCAAGACAATACAGGAGGATATATCAAGACAAACTATCTCGTCCTGGATTAAGTTGGTGACTCGCTCAGCATATAGGAAAATAACCCCGGCTCAAATGAACTTATTTCGGCTCCCAATGTTACAGAAGTTACCACCAGCCGTACATTAGGGAGGAACTGTTCGCTAAACGACATCATTCAAGTTGTCCGGTGAAGATCGGGGTCCACATTATCTAGCTTTTATCTCTAATATTTCTCATCCGAGAGGGCCCAATTCGAGCTGGTAGGTACTATATCCTCAGCTCAACAGATCACCCATTCAGGTCCATAAACGGCTTCCTAAGGCGCGGATTCACGACTTCCACTGGATTTGTCGGTGGGGGAATGGTTTACTTATTTGAAGTCGCTCTCGACAGATGTCGTCCCCTCCAGTCGCGTTCCGTAGAAGCTATGCCACATACCTTAGGGAGATGGTATTCTCCTAAGGTATTATAATTTGGTAACGTATTTAAAGAAGAAACCAATTTTTCATAGCTAAATCTGTTTCTTCAAGAATATTTACTCAATCAAAATACATATACACCCTCCCAACCTCCGCGAAGTTACATCCATATAATGATTTGCCTTTCGCTCCAGTAGGAACTGAACAGTTCTTAGAAATTGTAGCAAAGTCTTATACCTAAGGGGAGTTAACTCTTTCCGACCGCTACATAGATCGGCAGACAATTGTAAGCTCCCTTTTAGGTAAAAGTAGTATCTGGTAGGGCTGGATTTTCAAGGTACTAGTAGTTCTGCTAAGGTATTATGATTGGGTAAGTAGTCTTGAAGAAACATATTTTACTAGGAAAAATTGCTTTTCATTTACAGTGCGGTGAAATTATCTGTTCATTTTATGGGCACAGCTCTTGCGAGAAGAGTAAAATGCACCATTCTGTATGCCACGGAGACCGGAAAGTCGGAAGGATTTGCTAGGACACTCTGCCAGATTTTCAAGCATGCATTCAATGCAAAGGTCTGAATATTTTCCGAAATCGCACACCGTTTATTTCCCTAGCGTTACATGCAACATAATGTCACAGATACCAATGTAACCTAACACAAACCAACGTTATACAGCTTCAGATTCTTGCTTCAGTTCCTTTGTTATCAGACATAAAATAAATAACTATCTCTGAATATACATTTTTATTGACTGAAAGTAGCCCATGGCATATGATATATCAATGAAATTCCTTAATTCAATGTTTATAATGAATATCCATGTAAGGTCCTATGTGAGCACTTACTGTCAATATGGTTGCATTCCATCTCACATGACAAACAGGAAATTAAGAAAACAAATTAAGTTCCCATTACCTGATAGAAGGGAACAACAGTCCCCGTCTTCCCACAATACACTTGCTTAAAAGACTTACAAACCATTTAGCCGCATATGCGTGTTCGAAAGCTTGAGATTTGATCACCACTATCAAACACATAAAATTCCTGTCAAGGATTACTTTAGTTACTTTGAAACATTTTGCGGAAATCACAAGTCCAAACATAATAGGCATTTGTCCCAACAAAACTGGTTATTATTTCCAAATATTTTACTTCGAAGCAAAAAAAAAGAAAATCCTCATTTAGTACGTATCGCATTATGTCTTTCCGAATTATCCATAAATATCGAAGCAATGGAGATGAAGATTTAATCTAGGCTCTCCCAAAAAATAAACCATAAATTTAATTAAGTCCATTCGACGGTTATTTCGTCAGGTCTTCCCGAATTTAAAGCATAGGGCTTATGAATACATCCATAATTATTGCTCTGAAAAATCAGTCATGAAACATATTTATTTTACAATTAAGTTACTTTTATAACAAATAAAATATCAGGTTTAAAACAACTTCTAATAATTTGAACTGTTCAGGTTAGTACTTTGAATGGAGTGAATATATAATATGTGAGACAGTTCAATTCTCGTTGGTCTTGATCTTCCCTCAGTTTTAAATATTCACGGTAAATTATTCGCGTCTTTTTGAAATAAAAATCATTGCATGTTACTCTCTCGCTGTTGTTATATAAACCACCTTAAACATATTAGACTGTAATTTATACCATTGTCTTTTGTGCCAGTGTCTTCAATGCAATATGCATGCAGTTTCATAGATATTTGCGATATTCTTCCGAAGAGCTTCATACAGTACAAATGTTCAATGAACCCAGCCGTATGTTTAGCTTCGTTGGACCCATATTCTCAACAGTTATATTCTGTCTCGCTAAAGTTACACTGACGCTGAAAGTAAGAACAACCGGGTTATCTCCCAATTCAAACGAAATAGTGTTTTGCTGACATTCGAATGCCTAACCAACCTCTCATTTATATAAATCATTGTGATTCATGTAGGTATTAGCAGGCCTCAGCATACAGTTACACTGATATATAAGGAAATGTTAGTTAACTGAATGAGCGAAGGGTCGTATAGAATTCAATTTACCATCAATATTGTTTTTCGCAAGATGACACCCGGATAATATAGGCTCTTGATTGTCTCTCTGGTACAAATCTTTTCTACCTTATCAAACGTTTGAAGCAGAGAGCAAAACAAAATTCTGCTTAATAAATGCACTATGCACAATATTAATGCATACTGTTTAAAATAGTATTATTGCCTAAATGTGCAGTGTTTGACTTGTTTGTGTTAATATCTGATGGACTAAAGCGATTTCTTTATAATGCTTTGCGCCTTAAGTGATGTTAATTTCCCTACAGGTGCTACCTATGGATGAATATGACTACGTTGATCTTGAACACGAATCACTTTTACTGATCGTGACCAGTACATTTGGAAATGGAGATCCACCTGAAAATGGACAGGTAAGCATAGAACACGCTCATGCTTTTTGAGCATGAGTCAAATACGTGTCAATATATTGGAATGATTCAATGTAAAAAGGTAGTTTCTAAGCTATGTGATAAATGAATCAAATTTAACTTTCACCGTTGGGCAATGTAAGAATAGGTAACACGGTATTTTCAGAACTGAATATAATTGACTGAAAGTAAACTTCCTTATTATTACCCTAAAATGCGCATCCCTATTAGTTTTAATGTTTCTTATATTTCATTGTTCATTGTCGAATTATATAGTACCATCGTTTTCAACCAAATCGAGATTTATACTTATTTTATTAACTAAAGGTTTGTTCATGGCCATAAGTTAACGTATTAGCCTTCCACAAAATACCACTCAATCGACTTTAGTATTACTTTTGTTTAAGATATTTATTACTTTGTTGATACAGGTATTTGCAAAGACTTTGCTTGAAATGAAACATCCAGAGCGCCAGCACAAGTACGTATAGCAGATAAACAATAATCACAATTTATAATCAAAATAGCAATGGATTTGTGGAGTATCCTGGCGTATGTATATTTGTCGTCCGTCACGCTTCATTTCATCTCATGAATCCCGAAAGTATTAGTTTGAAACCTAGCATGCTTGTGTACAAGGGGAAGCAATACATCCTGCAAAAAAGGAGTCTGTCAAACAGGAACTGGAAATTTCCCATTTCTTTTGCTCACGCATCTCCGAATTCTGAGATATTGTTATACAATTTGGTGCAGATGATCCAGCAAGACAATCATTTTTGTCCCACTGCAGATGCGGCTGTCTTATTACTACTTTTGAAATTTTGTGTCTGTCCGTCATACTTGTCTCTAGTTAATATCTCCTGGAGTATTCGGGATATATTCAGAAAACCTGGCAAGCCTTTGTACCATTGCAAGAGTTGTGTCCTATATGAGATTTTGTTTTGTCGTATTAGTTCTTATAGAGCAATCATACCATGTTTGAACGTTGAACTCATAATTACCATTCACGTAACCGTTTGAGGTGTAATGATGAAATTTAGTACATTCTTGTGTTTAGACTAGATCGCGTATCTTATAAAACAGCTTTCGTTGCATAACTAGCATTTGAAGAGTCGTATCCAGATGTATATGTATGTATGTATGTATGTATGTATGTATGTATGTATGTATGGATCCATGCATGCATGCACGTATGCACGTATATATGTATGTATATATGTATGTATGTAAGTATGTACGTCCGTACAGATGCACTCACGTTGTACGTACGTACATATGTATATATGTACATATGCACGTACATACGTATGTATGTATGTGTGCATTTACGTACGCACGTACACACGTACGTAAGTATGTATGTATGTATGCATGTATGTATGCATGCATGCATGCATCTATGCGTGCATATCTGTATGTATGCATGTATGTATGAATGTATGTATGTAATTATGTATGTATGTTTGTATGTATGTATGCACGTACGTACGCATGTATGCATGTATGTATGTGTATCTATGAGTGTATGTATGTATGTATGTATGTATGTATGCATGAATGCATGTATGTACGTATGTATGTATTTATGCATGTTCATATGCATGTATGCATGATTGTATGTAGGCACGTATATACGTACGGATGTATGTACGTAGGTACATACGGATGTATGTATGTATGTATGTATGTATGTATGTATGTATGAATGTATGTATGTATGTGTGTATGCACGCACAGGTGTAGGTATGTGTGCATCTATGTATGTATGCATGTTTGTATGTACGTATGTATGTATGAATATATGTACGTACGTCCGTATGTATGCATGTATATATGTGTATGTATGTATGTGTGTATGTATGCATGTATGTATGCATGTATGGATGTATGTATGGATACATATATGAATGTATGTACGCACGTACGTACTTACGTATGTATGCATGTATGTATGTGTATGTGTGGATTTGTATGTATGTATGTATGTATGTATTTATATGCGTGTGTACACGTATGTATGTATGTATGTATGTGTGTGTGCGTGCGTGCGTGCGTGCGTATGTATGTATGTATGTGTGTGCATGTATGTATATATGTATGTATGTATGCCTGCATGTATATATTTATGTATGTATGTATGTGTGCACGTATGTATGTATATATGTATGTATGTATGTATTATATATGTAAGCATGTATGTATGCATGTATGAACGCACGTACGTACGTATGAATCCGTGTATGTATGAGTATGTATGTGTGTATGTATGTATGTATGTATGTATGTATGTATGTATGTATGCATATTTGCATGTACGTATGTAGGTATGTAGGTAGGTAGGTAGGTATGCGTGGATATATGTTTGTATATGTGCATGTATATATGTCTGTGTATGCATGTATGTATGTATGTATGTATGTATGTATGTGTGTGTATGTATGTATGTATGTTAATATGTATGTATTGTTACGTGTGTAGGTTCGTAGAAAGTAACAAAGAAGAGAGTGAAGCCAGCAAGCTTTGTAAATTTTTGCAGAATAATTTATATTCCTAGAAAACAAGGTAAAAATATGAGAAAGGACTTACGGTTTGTGAATCTAATCCAAAAATTAATCCTAGAATTTATTAATATAAATCTATCACTAAAAAGTTCTAAATGAATCAAAGTTCGAATCCCGATGAAGTTCCAAGATGGAATGCGATGACGTCCTCAATAACCTGTTTTGTGCTGTCGTGTCAACAGTTCCTTGTTGAATTTTATGAATCAAGAATAATATTTCGGCTTTAGAATTCCAAATAATTTTCAGTAAATGTATTTGTCCAAGAATTTTGATGAGCACTTGACGAAGTCTCCATGGAAAATATTTTTTTTTTTTTTTAAAATAAAAAACTTAATTCAACTGGTGACGCAAAATAATATTTTTGAGCCCGAAGGTGTGATTTACTACTGACTAAAAAGCACTATAAAACATCACTTTAACTCTAACTAGAAAGTAAAATGAACCACGTAATAAGGTCACGTGATCACTTTCTTTCAAGAAACGTTGTAACATCATATGTAAATTATCACGTCCGCCATGGACAAATTCGATTCTACTGAACGAATCTTACTATAACATTCAATGATAAAAAAAAAAAAAAAAAAAAGTTGTTTACAAGAGAGCTGACACGCAAGTCAAATGTGACTTTGATTACGACCAATGTTTTTCACTGTAGGAAAGAAATAAAAATGTTGTTTACCAATTCTGAATCAAGGTCAGGAACTAGGTCAACTAAAATATGTACAATGTAGCAATACTGGATATTTACCAGGGCTGAACTGAATTTTCCGGAAAAATGTCAAATCCAGTGAATGTTATCATTACAATAACATGTAATGAAATAACAATAAAATAAACAATTTAAAAGTAACACACAAGTAATTAAATTACATATACGTAACAGTATGAAGACATGTATGTATGTGTTAATGTATGTATGTATGTATGTATGTATGTATGTATGTATGTATGTATGTATGTATGCATTTATGTATGTATGTATGGATGGATGGATGGATGGATGGATGGATGGATGTACGTATGTAGGTTTATATGTAAGTATATATGTATGCAGGTATGTATGTTTGAATGCACGTACGTACGTATGCATGTATGTATGTATGTGTGTGCATATATACGTATGTATGACTGACTGACTGACTCAGTGACTTTATTTCCTCTTCAACAGAGATTACGTCAGATTAATCAAATTTAGAATAATACAAGATTATGAAATACAACAGAAAGGTGACAAAACTAAAAGAGTAGTACTGTCACCTACCGTGTTGACTAAACGAAACCTATTAATACCTGCAATCATACAAATATGTAATCAGAGCTAACTAGCTTAGCATGACACTGATTTTTGAACATTTGCTTGGTGATGATAATATTTCATAAATGTTAGTACGTCTATATTGTTATGTGATTAACATTAGGCTTGAAATAGTAGAGAAATGGAAATGGAAAACATATACAAATGTAACAATATATGGATTTATTTCTAGATGACAAATATATGGACGTATGCATGTTTTTATGCGTGTGGCGTGCGTGCGTTCTTGTATCTATGACAGGCTATTAAGAAATTTAGAGAATTATTTAAAAGAAAATGTGTCGGCTGCAAAAAATAAATAATATATTTGTGCATGGCTGTACAAGAAGGAAAACATCGGAACGTATACACTAACACGACATAAAATACAGAACTGAAAGGGTGTTAGATCACACCAAAGGTAGATCGTGCCATACGAGGTTGATAATCTAAAGACTACAGATCATATGGCGAATAACAGTCTTTTCAAATGCACTGGATCCAGCAAGGGATGCCCTGGAGGAGCGGAGGTAAAGGGAGATAAATATGTACATTATTTGTAATTCTTGACTAAGTAATTGCGTTTATCTCATTAATTTGGCATGCTGTTGGAATCAAGTTGAGTTGAAAAAGACTTTTACATTAAAAATTGCCAACATTTTTGTCAAAATTAATACTTATGTTTGATCGAGTACGAGCGAACATTGTAATCCTTGGTTACATTCTTGTTAGCAATGTTAAAACGTCTGTATATACGTAACTGCGGCCGAAGGCTTTTAATTAGGGTTTCAAATTCCGATCGGTTTAAGAAACAGTGTTGTTCAACAATATACCACCTGCACAGACCATCTGACCTCCCTAATTACCATCAGTACGACCTAACATTAATGTCAGGTTTCGTCAATTTATCTGTTTAGAATAAGACGGTTGCATTAGAGTTAACATTATTAATTAAGCTCTATCAAGTGTACGAATTCCAGACTTTAAAGAATTCCTAACACATGAACTATAGAAAATATAGCCGGCAAAGTAGAACAACTTGATAAGATTTTCTTTTGGATAAACGATCAATCCATACAATTGTGAGATGAGTGAAGCGACTATACCATGTTTTTTAGTCGCTTGCATATAACTTGACTCTGGTGTATAGTTTATTGTAACAATAAAATATGTGCGATTTCTATCGACAGCTCTATTGGTTTTGATAGCCAAAAGCCAAGCTGTAGATACTATTTCAAGATGGCATATGTATCAGAATTTAACAGTAACTTAGTATTCTTTTTTGAATCTACACACGAATCTCTATCGTACTATATCAAATAGACAAATACTGGAATATAATTTAATCAAATAAAACCCACTTAAACCATTCACAACTACGGCATACTTATACTTCTATAGTAAATCAACAATAACGTAGAACACGCAACCTGAAGGTAGTTTGTTTCCATCTTAACCGATATCAATTTTTCTTGTTCCAAAAGCCCAAATTTAAGACACCAATGTCTCCTTTGACCTTACCGTTGACTGCATGCTTTTTTTAATCATGAGAAGCTTTCAGATTGCATAGATTCCTTAAAAAGTTTTAAAACGCAAACCATTTTTGCTGATAAGTTTTAATGAGATGTATTATTGAAAGCTAGTGTATATGCTAAATAATGACTCAAATGCAATGTTTCAATTGTCTGGCACTTGTGTTTGAATTATTCCTGTTTCGTCTATTTTGCATATATTACACGAATGTCATTTATGAAATTGCTTGACGTCATTGATAAGCAAGGTTCCGCATTCCACACTTACTTTATTCACCTATGGGAATTGTAAAAGTACAGGTAGTGATGGTGTCTTTTGATGTTACACTATATTGATATTAAAGTTCTGTATCTTTATGCAGATCTAAATATTTGTTTCCTTATGTCTAGTTACTTAGGAATGAGGTACAAGCCAGACAAGTATGCAGGTAACGTGTATTACTTTCGCTTTAGAATCCACTGGATATCTATAAGTAACTCATTTATGATAATCCAATGTATGCTTATTGATCTCCAAAATACAATTCCAGCTGTTTAATCTGACATAATGTATTATGTTCTTGTTGTAGTGATAAGGGCGAACGACTGCCATCTATTCGCATGAAACAGTCTGCCTTGAAAGGTAATGAATCTTCCTTGGACCGCAACAACGAAGAGTTAAAGAAGAGGAATAATAGCATGACAATTGACACAGGGTCTCTACGGAACGTCAGGTATCATGTGTTGTTTACTTTCCGTGTTTTGTATTTATTTATCAACAGGCCAGTGATGTCGTAAGTCAGAAGTCTATATATGGTATTTACACACAAATGACATCTCGGTCCCACCATGGTGTTTGGAGAAATTACAGTGCGGTCAATACATTATCACAAGGAATGCGTAGCGGTCTGTTATAACTGGTACAAATTAAAATCAACATTAGTTGTTTCTAATGGAGTTTAGATAGTATTTCCATCAATTAAAGCACAGTGTCTTTTGTTTGATTTTATGAAATGAGTATTATTTCCGTGATTAATACATTTGGTGAAACGATCATTTTTTTTCAAACTGTTCACATTTAGGTATCCAATAGAAATACGTGTTACGAACCGTTCACCTTTTACGTGTGGATAAAGAGGGAACTTTGCTGCATGGAAGTATTCATATTTGTATGGCCATAGTAATGCATCCAAATTACCCTTGTCGACGGATATAAAAGAGTTTGTAATCTCTATTTGTGCCGTTCACGAGTTTGAGGGCCTCATAATTTGAACTATATTGGCTCTTATAATGAACTGTTAAATTAAGCTGGGCTTATGAGTCTTTCCTTGCGTCCGTCCTTCACATGTTTTTGTTTTAAATGGCGAGCTATGGCCGCCTATAGCCGGACTCACCCATTTACCTTTCTGAAGAGTAGCCGGCTTGGTATGCATCTTTGTGTTGATGAGCTCGTGGGTTAGTGTAATTTTTCAGTGTTAATTCTATACTAAGTTTGCATCATCATTTAGTGGTTTGTGTCTCCCTTCTGTGGGTGCCAGCAATGATTGTTTCCACACAATAATTCCCTTAATTAGTTTTGGAAGTGAACCCATTTTCACAATTGGTGTGCTGACTTCAGCACAACCTTGTTTTCAGCTTCCGGTGTCGCCACTAAGTATATATATATATATATATATAAATGCACAACATCTTGTAGATTATCCTCTGTTAATACCTAGTGCAGAAGTCTCAAACATTCCCATAGAATCTAAAATTCAAGCTTCTTGTTTCTAAGCAAATGTAATCAAATGAGAATTAAGAAATACCTTGACACTGTTTATTACGCAATTTTCAGCGGACGAATAAGAATAATACAAACTTCTTTTTGGTCAACTTGGGATTAACAGTGCAAAATCAATCCATAGGGCATACTATCGAATTGGGTTATTGCGTTATCCTATCATTTTGAATGAGCTCTTATGAAGCTACATATAAGTGTCATTTGTGTATTAAATGACGTCATTAAGATGAGTCTTAAATTCTAGATATTCGGTGTTCGGCCTGGGCTCGAGTGCTTACCCTAAATTGTGTGCTTTCGGCCACTACTTAGACAACATACTACATGATTTGGGTGCAAAGAGGGTACTACAGATGGGCGAGGGGGACGAGGAACACGGACAGAAGGAATCTTTCAAAACCTGGGCGCAGGATATTTTTAAGGTAACACAAAGCATCCTCTTAAGTAGCAACTGAGTTATTTACATTTTCAAGAACTTAATGACACGTCCTCCTGATAATTTTTGTCACACGACATACCGACAAAC
Source organism: Megalonaias nervosa (assembly GCA_016617855.1). Classification (NCBI taxonomy): domain Eukaryota; kingdom Metazoa; phylum Mollusca; class Bivalvia; order Unionida; family Unionidae; genus Megalonaias; species Megalonaias nervosa. The sequence continues at coordinate 4,319 of JAECUM010019461.1, read as the reverse complement.
TTGTAGACTTATTGCTTTGAAATATTAGTGAACTAATTTTAGGAGCAACAGGCGCTGAAAAAGGGTTTACAAACATACGTAGTCAGCGTTTTACAACGAGTATAGTTAAATTCGAAAAGTAATCCAACGCGCTTAGAGACATACATATAACGGACTGCACTGTGCGAACGTGTAAGTGACCGACGACCTATCCTATCGAGCTATCACTAGATGTTATATTTTCGATGGATGGTTCTACTAACTACTCGCAAAAGTAGGTCACGGTTATCGGAGGCACAACTGAATATAAAGTCATCGATTCGGTTGTGTGTGGTTACATTTGAAATCACCTCACTCTGGCATGTTATTTTTGTCCATTGAATTGGTTGAGACGTTTCGTTCTCTAATGAATTTGTTTCGATTTATATGCAACACCGTGTCCTATATATTGTTGCATTTATATTCACGAAATTTCAAGTATGCATTCACCTTTATCAATTCTGATATCACCATTTGGGCATAAATGTGTCGGTCATGGCATACTTGTTTTGAAAAGGTGATTATGCTACCTTTTAGATGATATACCGGAGCAACGGGTGAGACATCATTTGAAAAGAAATCATGTTGGTTCGTTTCTATCTGAGCCATTCAAATATATATGACTTATAAGCGTAGCAAAAGTAGAACACATTATTTAACGTAAATTACATTCGTTGATTAAAACAGAGTAATAACTATATTCCCCTGCAACTTTAGTCTCATCCTTTCTTGACACTTATCTAAAGTAGGTATGTTATTCTTGTAGCTTTTAGTATTTGGCAGCCTTATATGCTATTGAGCATTATGTACAATTCTCCGAACTTCCTCTATACGTCTATATTCGTTTTCAGGATACTAGTAATCAGCAAAACGTTAACTCTTGGCTAGTTATCAAGACGTCTGACGATGTGACAGGCCTTACTCTCATTGTAATCATTATTTTGTCTTTTCAATAAAGAGCGTGATGTTTTGGAAAATTAGTACATGATGACAAATAAATTTTCTATTTCACTGGTAAACATTTGCTTTAGTGATTATTTTCACTTTTAGATCAAACGGTGCTAATGTCTTGATCATCATGAAAATATACCTGATATTCTTTGCAATGAAAGAATGACGTCTGCTTTCCAGACGACATACGGGTTTTGTTCGGTTTGAAAGAACAGTCGCCAGAAGAAATGATGTGCATGCATTGGAAAATTTCCTCAAAGCGTCGCATGAAACTAACATTTGCACGTTGGAGGTGAACAACATCAGTGTTGACATACTTTTGATATTTCATAACGAGTAAATGATATTATGCTTATGCACGAAACCACGTCTTAGTAAAGATCTGGTTTATCTCATAAGTCCACGCAAATGTAAATACACAAACAGTATAACCCTGTATTCTGGTTAATTCCGTTATTTCAAAATACACCTATAAAGATATGATTTATAAATGTATTAAATGCTCTAAATTAGTTGATGATTTATTTCTCCAGGCTGCATGTGAGGCATTCAGTGTTGGAGATGAGAAAACAATCCGTGACGCCGTGGGCTCCTTCTCTCAAACCGATCTCACATGGTCTCCTGAGAAGTTCAGGCTCACACCCTCGGAGGAAATGTCAGCTGACATTTGTGAAGGTAGGTGCTCTGAAAGAATGGTATAATCTTGCCGTTGCATATCGTGCAGGTTTTAAATCTCTTCACTACGTAGCAGCACATAATATATCAGCATCAATGTTTCCTTGAATTTTAACTGGCATGAGAAACTATTGTATACGCACATCATCTTAATCGTAAGAATGCTTATGAACATTCTTATAACTGGCTTGCAATAAAAAATGAAAGATTAAAAACCAAAACATCGCATGACCAGTTGCATGGCATAGTACGCAGAAGGACCACCTCGGCACTGAGCCACATACGTGTATGCCACATACGTGTATGTACTCATAATCTTCAGTTGTACGTTTTATTTTTTACCTAGGTCTCTCGAAGCTACACGGGAAGACTGTTTTTCCATGTCGACTTATCGAGAGTAAACAACTGCAATCTTTGGATTCGAGGTATTAATTTGCGCACGTGCTGAGTGCAGATTTATACGTCACTTTTCTATTACTTCGCTTTCTTTAATTTTGATCCTAAGGAAAGGGTAATAGTCTGTTTCCTCTTTTACATGTATGAACTGCAAAGCGTCTGCGTATGATGAATTGTAAAAAGATCTGAGTTTCCTCGAACGAGATATACACAATATTTTATGTCTTTAATTACACAGGTTTCGTAAATTTCGTGTTTAACGCATATAATGTTCTGACAATTATATAATATTGACAGTGCTTATATATAACTACCCCACAAGTACCACAAATCATAAATATGTAGGAATATGTTCTAACGTTGTTAAAACAATTGAATTAAAATAGGCTGGGTCTTTGTGTTCTTGTATCTGATAATTACTTTATATTAAACGCGACCTATAGATTTACCTTTCCTAATTGGACTTAAGGTGAGAACCAATCGCGACTTGAATGGCAGCTCACTAAAGTGTCCGCATTTCGCGAAATTCTGCTACTCAGCAAAAAAGTTTAATTTTTTTTCTTTTGTTTTGCGTGCAGTCGGCAGACTTTGCTGGTGCGATTAAACACACAGGGTGCGTCAGAGCTAATATATTCACCAGGAGACCATTTGGCGGTATTTGCAGAGAATTCACCTGCTCTTGTAGACGGGATCATTACCCGCTTGCACAATGCTCCCCCTGTGGATCAGAATGTTAAGATTGAGATGCAGTCAGAACGTGCAACTCCACTAGGTAAGATGAATTTGCTTGAATGCCTATACACTATATTTCCTCTGATTCAAAGATACATAGAGAAAGACGAAGACTGAGAGATGAAGATGGAATATCATAAGAAAGTTTTCAGAGAATTCGTGGTTGATTTTCAATGTGTTCATACCTGGACATAGAGGTGTAAGTTATCTGGAAGACAACGTAACAGGAATGTACATGACCCTAGGGATAATCAATGAACACATTTAGTTTTCTGATTAATTTTAGGCAAATGTTGTCAAGCAAATATGTGTCTGCAGGGCTGTTATTATTCCATTTCCGAATAAAATTTAGATGTTTCGTTGTACTTATGCTTTCAGGCAATATGAAAACATGGGAAAGGTTTCCGAAGTTTCCAACCTGCACGTTGCGGACAGCTTTGTCTAGATATTTGGACATTACAACACCACCTACTCGAGGCCTCTTGAAGATCTTAGCGACACAAGCATCTGATCACGGCCACAGAGAAGGACTGGAAAATCTCGCCAATGTACGGTTTTAGTCCCTTCGAGTGCCAGCACAAAACATTGGTGCAAACTGTCCGTATAAAGGACTGCTGAAACAGAATATATCAGACAATGAACACACTTAATATGCATAGACGTACCTGTAAAAGGGTATACTTATGTTGCTTTGTATTATCATGACATTTTCGTATAAACTTTTACACTTTGTCAAGGCATTATCATCACTGTCATGGGTCAATGTAATAAAAATTGTTCCAAACTCATGCTTTTACAAACATTAGCCAACAGTGACGCACCACAACACAAATGAACTGCAATAATAATGGTCAATGACAAGTGGGAACAATGATTTCCATTGCATCCTTTTCTGCGCAATGTCCTTAAGTTTCCAGTGTGTGAAAGATGAGCTCAGTTCAGAAATATTTAAGAACCAAAATAGGGATAATTTCATTAGCGCTTTTTTACCGCTACCGTTGGTTAGGTTCTGATATTGATATTGTGGGTTTATTTTATGACTAATTGCATTAACTTGCATTGATGTTCTTTGATTGTCATGACGGTATACTGAATAACTATTTCAAAACATAATGACATATTTAAAACATCGGTCGCCGTATAACAATGTTACAGTTTGAAAACTAGTTTTACAATTGATTGTGAATGGCGTGAATGTTACCTTAAAATACTGATAACGAAAGTGTACATATTTTCAAAATTGTGTGATTTAGGACCTGCAAATGTATGAGGATTGGAAGCATAGTAAACGTCCTAATCTTCTGGAAGTATTGGAGGAATTTCCATCCCTACAGATTCAAGCGGCTCTCGTTCTGACACAGCTTCCTTTACTGCAGCAGCGGTACTACAGCATCAGCTCCTCTCGAGCTGTATACCCGGGAGAAATACACGCTACAATTGCTGTCGTCAAGTACAGAAGTCAAGGTAGGAAATTACAATGACTCATTAGTATAACAGTAAACATTGGTTCCTGGGAACCATCAAGTTGACTTTGTTATAGGTCATGC